>VMDO01007597.1:0-90058 GCA_007922755.1 Pedetes capensis | reverse complement strand
TAATAAGTCATGTATTTGGCCCTATACTTATGATTTTTGATGTTCTTCATTCCTTTCCTGTGCCCATATTTCCTTCTAGTATCACTTGTTTTATCTTCCTGAAAGGCTTTCTTAAACATTTTTCTTAGTATAATTAGCGTTTATATGTATGAAAATATTTTTATTTCACATTTATGTTTGAAAGACTTTCTTTGGGTATATATTGGTTAATATATTGGTTGGTATAGAATTCCCCATTGACTTTGTTTGCTTTAGAACCTTAAACATACTGTTTTGCTATTTTCTCTGCATTGTTTTCAATAAAAAATATGCTGTTCTTAACTTTGTTTCTTTCTTTGTAAAACACATTACCTCCCTGGCAACTTTTAAAATATTCTTTATCACTGATTTTGAGAAATTTGACTACTATATGCCTTGGTGACATGTTATTTTCTTCACACTAATTTTTTGGGCTTTCTGAACATGTGAATTTATGATCTTCATCTTTAGAATATTTCAGGTCATTGTTGTCAAATATTTCTTTTATATCATTTTTGTCTTTGCAGGTATTAGTCTGCTCAAAGTTATCTAACATCTCTGAAAGTCATCAATTTTTTTTTCTTTTCAGTATTTTTCCTTTTGGATCGTTTCTGTTGCTGAATTCATATTAATCTCTTATAATACCTGCTCTTAATGCATCCTTTGCATACCTCATCTTACATATTAAAAATACTTTTAGTTCTTTTTATGTCCACCATGCCTTTGTTTTACATGTAAACATACAGAATGCAGTTATTTTGACTGTATTGATGTTCTTGTCTTTAATTCTGATATTTGTGTATTTTTTGGATTGATTGTAATTTATTTACTTCTTTTTATGAGTCACATAGTCCTGCTTTTTAATATGGCTGGCATCTCTTGATCAAATGTCAGGTATTGTGACTTTTACTTTGTGTACTAAATATTTTTATATTCTTATATTCTTTGGGCTGGGATTTAGCTCAGTTGGTAGAGCACCACTCTGCAGTCTCTGAGGTCCTGAGTTCGATTCCCAGCACTGCAAAAATGAGAGAAGGACATGGCAACCCACTCCCAAGGCAATCCCGAAACAGTCAGCCATTGAAAACCCTATGAGGGTCGCTATGAGTCGGACATGACTCAACGGCACCTAACAACAACAACAACAACAACAACAACAACAACAACAACATATTCTTCAGCTTTCCTCTTGGATCTGTATGATCTATTTGGGAACACTTTGATTTTACAGTCTTTCTTTTTAAAATTTGTCGAATGGAGCCAGAGACACATTTGACATGGGACTAGTTATTCCCTATGACTGAGGCAAGACCCATTTTTGTACTCTACCCAGTGTGACTCATGAAGTCTTTCTGGTATGGTTGGTAAGAATAAACATGATTTCCATCTTAGGATAGATGCCAAGCACTCTTCTCTCTCATTCTTTAGGATGGTCTTTTCTGCAGTCTTGAATAGTTTCCTTACACAAATGTTGATCCATTTTCTCATTAAATACTCCATAAAACTCATTAAGGATTTCTAGGCTTCTTTCTCTCAGCAGTTATCTTCTTTGTTATATCCATGGTCAATTGTATCACAGAAAGCCACAAAGAGAAGTCTCCCTGTTATGTTATGTTTACTTATGGTAGGCCTAAGTGAGTTTTTAAATCCTTCAAAATCTTCCAATTGATGATGATTGAGAAATTAGTTGAATTTACCAGGACTGGTATGGATAAGGGACTCTATCTGATCAGAAACTACACTAGTTTTACAAAGGTATCCAGTGAGATAAATTGCACCTAAGTGTTAAGTGTTGTTGTTGTTAGGTGCCGTCAAGTTGGTATCCAACTCATAGCGACCCTCATAGGGTTTTCAATGGCCAATTGTTTCGGGATTGCCCTGGGAGTGGATCGCCAGGTCCTTCTGCCATAAGTGTTAAATATATTCTCCATATTTGGTCAGAAATGGAAATTCACCCCTACTACTCTCCCAGTTTTGTACTTAGTGTAAACTTACAAGTCTGAAGACTGTAAAGACCATTTATTTACAATAAACTATCACATTTTAAATATTTGTCTTATATTAGTAAATGGCAAATTGCTATTAACCAAAATATTTCCTTTAATTTAATTTTAGAAACAAGCCCTGCTAGAGAAAAAAATGGCTTATCATTTACAAAAAATGCAAGATACTGGCTTTAATGAAGATATGGGGAAAAATACATATGAAGATGGGGGACAAGATGGAACACAATATGAATGTGAGAGCATTAAAAGAAGATGTAGCTAAGTAGGAAATGATTATGTAAAAATCCTGTAGTACTCCATGTACTTACACTTGCTATCTGCTTAGTGCCAGGCCCTCAACTAATCATTTCCATATTGCTATTCAAGTTGAAAAGTACACATATTTGTAAAAATTATAACTAAAAAAAGTTTTCAAGTGTCTTCAGACAAGTTTGCCTGGGTTGCAGTGTTTACCAATTTCTCTACACTTAATGAATCTTTTATTACTAACTACATAAAAACTTGTATGTAAGATAATTGCTATTATACAGCAGCATGATGTTCTGCTATGTTACTAATCCATAACACTAGACAGTATCAGAAAGAAAGCAGAGCAGAAGGAATAAAGGAGTTAGAGAAAGAGGAAAAGAGGGAAGGATAAAAAAATAGAAAAAAATGAAGAATGTGTAAAAGAACATAGGGCTATGACTTTTCTATGCCCAATCCACATGAGATTATTTTATTTATAACCTTATAAAATTACAATGAGTCTCTCCCACCTCAATATTAGTAAAAATTTGATTGCTTGCTAGAATGTAAAAATGTACAGTGGGCTTAATGATCTTTAACTACATAGTATCAGGAAAGAACATGATCATTAATCTTGTTTCTTCCTCATCAGTCCTATTTTTAGATCAGAGCCTCCTTGTGTCATTCAAGTGGGTTATGAACTAGTCTCAGTTGGCTCTTATTTTTACCTACCTCAAATGTATTTGGTGAACTCCTCCTCAATTACAATTAAAACTGATCAGATGCTTTCTTCTGCTGCCCCCAGAACTATTACCTGTTAAATTGAGCTCAGACAAGCATCATCACCACCTAGAGTTCAGTCCCTGTCTAAATTTTTAGTTTTATTTATATATATATATATATATATTTTTTTTTTTTTTTTCCTGGTACTGAGGATTGAACCCAGGGCCTCGCACCTGCATGCGCTGCAAGTGCTGGACCACTGAGCTGCACCCCAGCTCATTCTTTTACTTTTTGAAACAGGGTCTCACTAAGTTACACAGACTACCTCTGGTCTCGAACCTGTGATCCTCCTGCCTCCTCCTCCCGAGCCGCTGGGATTACATGCGTGCGCCACTGTGCCCGTCTCTCACACTATATTTTTGAGGAAGACAGCTATGGTCTAGTGGTGACATGAACAGGCTCTAGCACCAGACTTCTTGTTGTTAGGTGCTGTCAAGTCGGTGTCTGACTCATAGTGACCCTAATTACAACAGGCGAAACACTATTCTCCATGCTTCTCTGCTATTTATAGGGTTTTCAATGCTGATTGTTTTTTGGGAGTGGGTTGCCGGGTCCTTCTCTCAAGCCTACAGCTGTTCCCAGGCGGTCTCCCATTCAAGTATTAATCAGGCCTGACCCTGCTTAGCTTCTGAGATCTGAGGGGATCAGGTGCTACAGAGCTATGACTGCAGGCTAAGTGTTGCTCAGACTGTACTCAAACTCAAAATCCTCCTGCCTATCCTCCGCAGTTTTCTGATTACCAGCATGTGCCACCATGATCAGCAGCACCAGCCTGCTGAAGACTAAGTCCTGCTTTATCATTTCCCACTTCTCTGCCTCTGTTTATCCATTTTTCTGTCTACAATGATCTGCTCACTGTCTCTATTAAAATCCTACAATTCTTTAAGCTCCATTTATACTCCAACAAATCTTTCTTGATAACTCTAATTGGAACATCTGTTTCCTTTGAGTCCTTTTAGTTGTTTGTTAATTCCTTCTTCCCTCCTTCCTTTCCTCTCTCTTCTTCCTTCCTTCCTTTTCTCCCTCCTTTCCTTTCCTTTCCTTTCTTTCCCTCCCCTCTCCTCCCCTCCCCCCTCTCTCTTTCTTTCTTTCTTTCTTTTCTTTCTTTATCTTTCTTTCTGTCAACAGTATCTAGCATTTAACCCAGAACCTCGCACATACCAAGTCTATAGCCATACCACCCTAGTGTCCAATCCCATGTGATCTCGGAAGCTATGCAGGGTCTTGCCCACTTAGCCCTTGGATGGGAGAGCGCCTGGGAGTACTGGGTGCTGTAAGTTTCAGAGAAGAACCCAGCTGCCCACTCCAAAAATAATCAGCCATGGAAAACCCTACAAATAGCAGAGAAGCACTGATAATTGTGCCAGGCATGGCACAGTGTGGGATAGTGTTTTATTCTATTGTACATAGGGTTGCTTTGAGTCATATGTGACTCGACAGCACCTAACAGGTCACACATGCCAGGCAACTTTTCTACTACTGAGCTGCACCTCTAGACCTTATTTTTCTTTTTTAAATTTTTGAAACAGGGTCTCACTGCATTGCACAGTACCTCTGGCCCCAGACCTACAATCTCCTTTCTCACCCTCCCAAGTTGCTGGGATTAGAGTACCAAGCTGTTGCATTCTTTATGCACTTATTACATATTTCTTACTGTCTTAATCACGCATAATAGTAAACTTCTACCTTTGTGTGTGATAGAGCTTTGAGCAAAATATGTATACTAAATGAATGTTTGCTAAATGAATGTATTTGGTTTATTTACTTCTTTAAGGCGATGATAACAATCTCATGCTTCAGAAAAGAAATCATTTTAGTAACCACATATATCCCTACATCTTTATTAAGTTTTTCATGTAGTAAGGAAAGAATGTCAAGCAGCAATCTTAAACTTTGTTCCCTCAAACCGTTATCAGAAGAAATACTGTATTAGTACTTTAATTTACATAATTGAAATGATGAAGAATAAGGATATCTATGTCATAAATGACCTATCACTGTAGTAATGTTCTCATCTTCCACCAAATAGAAAATTTCTGAGGGACTGAGAAAGAAAAGGAATATCAGAAGAATCTGCTATGGTGCTCTGCAAATAGGGAGACAGATCACTCATACATTTTACATCTCTAATGAAAACCCACTGAGCACATAATCAGTGAGGATAAATAGCTATAAAAAGAAACTATAATTACATCTCCCATAAAGGATAGACAAATGTTATCCATACATGCAATCCCCAATCAATCAGCCATTGAAAACGCTATGAGGGCCACTGTGAGTCAGACCTGACATGACAGTACCTAATAATAAAAATATATTATATTTATTATATTATATTAATTTGCCTATGCCAAGTTGTAAGGCAATCCAAGAATTGCAGTAGTTACTGTGGGCTCATAGATCTTCAACCCTGATGATATTAATTACCACAGAGAGGAAAATACATTTTCTAACATACTGTGGTACTGATTTTCCTTTATACCAGGAGAAAATTCTGTACCTCCAAGTATGTCTTTTAACTTGAAGGAATAATATTTCAGAAATAATTTTTTCCTTTCATTTCACATCCTTACATCTTCTCTTTTCTCTCCCCTTAATCCCACATGTACATTAATTAGGAAATGTCTTACTTCCTCCTGGGCATGAGAGGGTAGTCTATCTTAAATAATTCTATTATCACCATTATTAACAATAAATGCTTTATTATGTTTTTTCAAGTGTCTCCAAAGAAGAAAAAGAAGAATTTTGATGATGTAAAATTAGTTTATCCTGCTGGTGACCAGAAAGCCTATAAAGGTAATTGAATATATTAATAAGAAATACTAAATACTAACTAGAGTAATTTGGGGAAAGTCTGACTTTGGTGATGCTTAAACATAGATAAATTTGCTTAAACATAGATAAATTCTCTGGTTTTTTTTTTTTGGGGGGGGGAGTGGTACTAGGGGTTGAACCCAGGGCCTCGCGCTTGCATGCTTTGCAAGTTCTGTACCACTAGCTGCACCCCCAGCCCAATTTTTTCTACTTTTTGACACAGGGTCTCCCTAAAGTACACAGACTGCCTCTGGTCTCGAACTTGTGATCCTCTTGCCGCCCCATCCTTAGCCGCTGAGATTACAGGTGTGTACCACCACACCCGGCTCCCTCTGTTCTATTTAGACAAATGACTGATTTACTATGATATTCACCAACACTTATACTCAGAATTTAATCCCTAGATAACTGATTTTGTGTTTTTGAATTGCCAATTTACTATAATTTTAGATAATTAAATGAAAGATTTGTTATTAAATATACAATATAGAATACCTAACTAATTGTAATTTTTCTTATTTAAATTTTTTTTTGCAGTACTGAGAGATTGAACCCAGGGTGTCACACATACTAGGCAACGCTCTACCACTGAGCTATACCCCTACCCAGTTTTTATTTTTTATTGTGAGACAGAGTCTTTGTAAATTGACCAAGCTACTTCTGGCCTTGAACTTGTGATCTTTCTGCCTGCCCCTCCTAAATATCTGGGATGACAGGCGTGTACCACAGTGCCCAGATCTACTTATAAAATATTTTTTAACAGTCAAAATGATTTTAGAGACTCTGAAATGTTTTATAAATTAAGTACATGAATTCCAAAGCAATTTAAACATTATTTGCCACATTATTTCTTACCTTTACTATGTTACTTTATTTTATTAGAGCTGACTGTATTACACTGTGAACCTAAATAACAGCAAAAACATACCCAAATGATATACTGTAAAAAAAAAAGTAAGACTATTAAAAATTGAACAATATGACTTCCCTCCCATTGTTAAATTTCAAAGTTAAAACTAATGTGTAAACATTAAATAACAAGGAGGTTTGAGTTTAAAATAGAAATAAAATGGTGTTTGAATTTCTTCTTTCCTGATTGTGTTATTTGCTTAGTTTAATCAAGACTAGGAAACCTGATAAAAGACAAGGCTACTTTAAGCTGTGTTTTACCCTCACGATCACTGAAATTGGATTAATTCAACTATTAAGATTCATAGTTCCCTTTTTTAAAGTCCAGTTTTATCATCCACCAAAGAATTATTACAATACACACAATTATGACACATCTAGTAAATGTAGATGATAAAACAACATTTGTAGTTTCTGAAGTAATTATCTGAAGCAGAGCCATCCTCTAAAATTCTTGTATTTAGTGTACCCCCAAACTGGTTTTCCAAGGTAAAAGAAATTCAGTAATAATTGAGGGGAGGATGGAAGATGGAAAATACTTCTAGACTCACCAGGCTTCCAGTCTACTGGGACAATTGTCCAAAGACAAGACCTGTAACTTTGAAGAGAGTTTGCAGAAATATTCCACTAAAAGTTGAGGGGAACAGTCTATCTTTATCTACCTCAAATACTATAATTCCACAAAGTTTATTCTTCTTTTTCAAAATTGTTATAGCTATTTTAATTCATTTACCTTTCTTATTTGTTTGTTTTTACTTTGCCTAAATTTTATTATAGGTTTCCTCACCTCCCAACTGGAATTCACTAAGATTCTTTAAATTGTAGGTTTATATCATTTTTTAAGTTTTTCTGAAACAGACTCTCCTATCCCACAAGTAGAAGTGCTATCTAATTCTAATTATGACCATAAACATTTTTTACAACTATATTTACTGTGTGAATGTATATCCTTCAAGTATTTATGTAGATGTAGATAGATCCATATATAGGTATAACAGTAAATATTATTAAGATATATTAATATAGCTTATCCAGGCTTTGCCTCCAGCTGTACCACTGCAGCATCTGATCCTGTCAGATCTTGGAAGCTAACCAGCATTGGGTCTTGTTAGGACTTGGATGGGAGACCTCCTGGGAACACCAGATACTGTAGGCTTGGGAGAAGGACCCAGCAACCCACTCCCACTCCCAAAAATCAATCTGCCATTGAAAACCCTATGAATAGCAGAAAAGCACTGATAATTGTGTTTCACTTGTTGTACGTAGAGTCACTATGAGTCAGATACCAACTAGGGGCACCTAACAACAATAACAACATCCACACTTTTGTGACTTGCTTTTTACACTCAGAATTATTTCAAAAGATTTACCCATGTGTACACTAAAATTTTGGTTCATTTCTCTACTAATTACATCCCTTGTGTGAATTTACCACAGTTCCTACATCCATTTTTCTGTTAATGGAAGTACTTGGTATTTTGAACAGTAATGCAGTAAACGTTCTTGTGTGTAGAGAGCATCTGGTAAATATGGACAAATGATTCTTTAAGGATTCTTGATAAAGTCTACTCTTCTAAGAAGTTACTATTTCTCATCTCTTGACCTTTCCCCCGAGTTGATTTTTTCATGGATAGGGAAGAGGTTTTAGTTATATTAGATGATCACCTATTACACAAAATAAGAAGACATAGCAAATATCTTATTATTACAGTTTGTGACTTATTTCTGTTCTATTTTTGCATGCACAGAAGTTCTTAATCCAGTGTCATAAAATTTAAATGTTTTCTTTCATAGTTTAAATATTTTGATACTTTTTATTTGAGGTCAATTTGGATGATTTCTTTTTAATATGGTAAAACATTAATCTTCTATGTCATTTGAGAAGATGTTCTCAGGTTTTAAGGATTTTTAAAGCTTTTCTTATTAAGTACTTTAAGTATAAAAATAAACAGAAGGGATAATGAAGGTTTCTGTGCCTATCATCCGGTTTCAACAACTCATGGACAGTTTTGTTTTGTCTTTGCCCTCCACCTCTACCTGATGCCATATTGTTTTGAAGCATGTACTACATATAATATATCATCCACCAATATGTTCAACATGTATTTCTAAAATGTAAGGATTGTTTGTAAAATGCATGACCAAAATACCATTATCACACTACAAAATAATTCCATAATATCAAATATTTCATCATTTAAATTTTCAATAATATAAACACCATAAAAATATTTTTGATGTTAGTATGGCTCTACATGGATCAACATAGCAATAGATTGATACACATTTTGAATATCTTTTAATATGTAAGTTCTTCCATGTGTCTCTGTCCTTCCCACTTCTTCCTCCTTTTTTGTTTTTGCTTTTTGTTTTTGATTTTGTTTTGTAGTACTAGGGGATTGAACTCAGGGCAGTCTCACACATACTAGGCAAGCACTCTATCACTGAACCATATCCCCAGCCCTTTTTTTATTTCTTATTTTGAGACAGGGTCTTGCTAAGTTGCATGGGTTACCTCTGGCTTCAAATTTGCAATCTTTCTGCCTCAGCCTCCCAAGTTGCTGGGACTACAGGTGTGCGCCATAGCACCTGGCCTTTTTTTATTTGGTTTTGTTTGGCTTTTTAACTGTTGTTTATTTGCAGAAGAAAATTGAGTTGCTTATCCTATTAAGTACTTCACAGACTGGCCTTTTATTAATTGTATCTATATCATGTAGTTCTGTACGTTCTTTCCTCTGAATTTCCTGTTAGAGCTGTAGGTTTTCAGACTGAACTTTGGCAAGACTGATTCATAGCTGATGGTATACCTTTCTGTCAAGAAGCACATAATACCTGTTTTTTTTCCTTGATCTTAGGAGCCATTTATCTTTTGATCCATGAATTAATTAGGGCTGTAAAATTGAAATATTTTAATTCTATCATTCCTTTCTCATAGATTGGCTGGAGTACTTTTATAAGAAGAAATTTCCCTTCAACTAGGATTTGGTACAGAATATTTAGGAAAAACAGACTAAGTTTAATATATACTGCCATAAGTTTTCAAAATAATGAATCATTTCAATAGTATTCTCCATGATGTACTGTTAGTTTTGTCTAATTTTATTATTAATTCCACAAATTTAAACAAATTAAAGTGCTTTAGTACATCAAATTATTTAAATCTGCAAATTTAAGACACCAAATAACATAATAGTACTGTTATTGTGTTTATTAATACTGATGTTGTGACAGCTCTGGGCAGTGGAAGCCCCTTTGAGAGAACGCTTGAGCCCTTTTGGATATAACTCTGGTGATTATTAATAGCTCCCTTGCTGTCTGGGAGTAGAGGGTCATCCAGACTTATCACATACGCATCCAGTTGCTTCAACACCATTGAGTTGTATTGACAACTTTGAAAAGATAAAGTGATCATAGATAAATAGTTCTATTTCTAAATATTCTCTAATGTTCTATTGATCTATTCTTATGCAGATATAGCATTTACTTCATAATTGTAGCTTTATAATAAGTCTTAAAACATAGCAGTTTCAGTTATCCAATGCTTGCTGCTTTCTATGTCGATTTATTTATTCTAGGGCCTTCATATTTCCATAAAATAATTTAGAACCCATTTGCCAATTATTTAGGATTTGAATTTTTTTTGCTAGCTATAACTTCTGTTCAGAGCTGCACAGAAATGGTGGTTTTGTATATCTTGACATTGTTCTAAAACTCAAGGAAAATTCACAAGTGTTAATCAGAATGTTAGCTGTAGAGATTTGAAATGGCCTGTATCAGAAGATGTACATCCCCTTCTATTTTCAGTTCACTAGCAGTTTTTAATACCAGGCAATATTTTACTTTTTCATTTTTTTCCTGTATCTTTGAGATAAACACATAATTTCTTTCCCTTTTTCCACTAATGTGTTAAATTAATTTTTGAATGCTAAACTAATGCTTTAGTCTTAGGAAAAACTCCACTTATTCACAATATACCTGCATCTGTAGCAGTGTGCTGTCCTATCCTGTCAAATCTCAGAAGCTAAGCAGGGTCAGTCCTGGTTAGCACTTGGATGGGAGACCGCCTGGGAATACCAGGTGCTGTAGACTTGGGAGAAGGACCCGGCAACTCACTCCCAAAAAACGATCAGCCATTGATAAGCCTATGAATATCACAGAAGCACTAACAATACTGTTTCACCTGTTGTACATAAGGTTGCTATAAGTCAGACACTCAATGGCAACTAACAACAATAATTCATGATATATTATCTTTGTTATATATTGTTGGATTTGATTTGCTTTGTCGATAACTCTTGCATCTTTTTTCATGGGGAAATTGAATGAAGTGTTTTGTAATATCTAGTAAATGATATTTTGGGTGGAAGTGATAAGTGATCCTAATGTCAAAGAATGAGCTCAGAACTGTTCACACTTCTTGAATTTTTTGAAATAGTTTGTGTAGAGTTAATTTCCTCCTTAGATAGTTGGTATAATTCTGAAGTGAAATCATTTGAGATTGGTGGCTTTGAGGAAAAGTTTTTATTACATATTATATAATATGTATGTATGTATGTATGTATGTATGTATATATGATGGGAGAAGGATTTGGTAATCCACTCCTGAGGCAATCCTGAAACAACTGGCCATTGAAACTTTATGAGGGTCACTATGAGTCGGACAGGACTTGACGGCACCTAACAACAACAACATGTATATGATTCTTCATGTTATCTGTTCATGAAAAAGATTTCATAGTTTGAGTTCTTCAAGGAATTTGACTCTTGTATATAAGTTTTCATACTTGTAGTCACAAATTTCTCATATATTCCTTTAAGATACATTTTAGTAATTATCTGTGGACTCTATTGTGCTGGTTAAGTCCTTTCTTCCTGGTTAATTTGGCTATTCATTTTTATTGAACTTAAAGAGCTAGCTGTTGATTTCATTATTTTCTCTATGTTTTTTACTATTTCTTTACATTTTACTTCTGTCTACTTCATTTCTTCTGCCTACTAAGTATTGGCAAGAATATGTAAAAGTACTAAATTCACATGCACTGCTGATCCATATGTAAAATGGGATGATCACTTTGGAAAACAGCTTGAAGTTTCTTAAACATATTTTCTTTCTTTTCTTTTCTTCTTTTTAGTTGATACTGGAGGAGTGAATCCAGGGCTTCACACACACTTTGCAAGCACTCTAACACTGAGCTGCACCCCCAGCCCTTTTTTACTTTTTATCTTGAGATCTCACTAAATTATGCAGGCTGCCTCTGGCCTTTGAGTTTCTTAAGAATTAAATGTATAATTACCATATGACCCAGATATTCTAATACTAAGTATTTACCCAATTGAAATAAAAAAATATATTCACACAAGAATTTTGTGCAAAAGTTCATAGATGTTTATTTTGTGAAAGACTCAACTGGAAATAACCCAAGTATCCATCAGTGGATTAGCTGATAAAAAATTTTGACAAATCCATACAATACAAAGGAGCAGACTATTAAAACATATAATAATATTAAGTGAAAGAAACCAGGTGAAGAAGAAGAAGGAAGAAGGAGGAGGAGTAGGATGAGGAGGAGTAGGATGAGGAGGATCGGGAGGAAGAGTGGTAGTACATATGAAATGATTCTATTCATATACTGCTGTAAAAACTGCAAATTAATCTTAAGAGTTATAGATCCACCTTGTTGGGGATGGGAATTGAGAGAAGAATAGATCACAAAGATACATGGGGAAAATTTGTGGGTAATTAAAGCATTATCTTGGTTGCAGTAATGATTTAAGAACTGTATATGTATTTCAAAATTAATTAGTTAAATTTAAAGAAATACAAGTTGTTATACTTCACTTATGCTGCAATAAAGTTGTTTTAAAAACTACAACCTTTCTCTTTACTTTAAGGTCCTGTAGCAAATGCTATTTCTCAGTCTCAAAGTAATTCAAAGAATGTTACAAAAAAATCAGCCACTTCAGTTGCTTGTCAGCCCGATGTACAGAATAGTTATACAGAACAAAAGGTAAAACATTATATTTCAATATTTTATACGGTTATTATTAGTTTGTCTACATAATTTTTACTTCTATGACTATCTACTATACTAACGTGGTACTGATTATTTGGGAATGTTGAGTTCAATTTATGAGAACTAATGACTTTCCATATCAAGAAAGTATTCAGTTAGCTTTGTTCTAAATGCAGTTTACAGTTTAGTAGAAATTAATCCAAACAAATGTTTAGCATTTGTAATGATGATATTTGCTAGAATTTATTGAGCACATACTGTTGGCCAAAAGAATGCTAAGCCAAAAGGATGGAAAACCAAGAAAAGTGAGTCATGTAGAATGCAAGTATGAATAAGATACAATCACTCCTCTTGAGGCCTCATTGCCTAGTAGGACAAAAGACACATAAAAATAGTATTACAATAAAATAGGTCTGGAGGGAAGAATTTTTACTTTGGGTCTAAGCAGTATTTTCAATGAACATATTGGATTGGATAGGATGTGAATGTGTAGTTTTGGGTTTCTTGAGTACACAAGAATTGAATAACTCTAAATTTTTTAGAACCATCCATTGCATCACCTACCTTAAAAAATATAGAATACTGAGAATAGAGGTATGTTTGTACATTGGTGTATATTGAACTTAGTTTTGAAGTGACCTTGAGATCCTGTTGTAGGTATTCTGGGAAGTTGATAATACGTACTGTCCCTGACACAATTTTTAACGCAGATTTAGGGGATGAAGGGGTAAAAATCATCTGGATTCATTTATCTGACTGATAGAAGACAAATCTATATTACAAGTATAGTTACTCAGGAATATTTTTTCTCTTTAATATTGTGCCATATAGGGAGATGGAGTGTCAACAAAAAAATCAAGTGGTTTTGATGATAAAGGTAAGAATATGGAAAATTTTCAGAATTGTTCTCTTCTTAAATATATCATTTTAGTTGTATTATATAGTCTTAAAGATGTTTTACAATGATTATAAAAGTATGCTTAGTTTAAAAAATAAAGGATAAATTATTTATGAATGGATTTATTACAATCAGGTCATATATTTAAGTTTATGTTGGATGAATGTACCTTTTGTAATCTGCCAAATCCATAAAAGTTAGCATCCCTGCTTCAGTTGTTGGTAGTGGTAGGTAGAATAAGTTACTGTCATACTATGTTTTAGGCAGTTGTGATACAGAGAATTGTCCCCAGGAATGTTCCCAGACTTTTCTACCATCAATTCCCTACAAACAGTACATCTGGTTTTCCATTTTCACTTTAATAAGATATACATTACTTAAGATTTTTGTGTCTCATTAGGGTTCTGAAAGTCATTAAAAGTACAAACACAAAAACTACATGTCTCCATATAGTGGCTAGTGATCACCTGAAGTTCAACAGGAAATGAAATTCATCATCTTCCTCACACTCTTATTTTCATTCAAGCAAAAAACCTGAGTTGCCTTTGACTCTTCCTCTTTCCTGTTTTTTGTTTGTTTGTTTTATTTGGAGAACTAGGAGCTTCATGCATCCTAGGCAAGTGTTCTACCACTGAGCTCCACCTCCATCCATATTTATTGTTTGTTTGTTTGTTTATTTGAGGGAGGGGCTCACTGACTTGTGCATGATGCCTCTGGCTTTGAACTCATGATCTTCCTGCCTCTGGAAGTAACTGGAATATCTGCACCTGAGTAGCTGGATTATAGGTGTTTACCACATACTCAGCTTTTCCTGTATTTTTACATATAAAAGTTGCCACTTCTGTTTAACCTACATCATTAATTTTTCTTCTCCTCTTGGTTTTTTCATTCCCAGTACTCTGGTTTTTGCTTTATTATTGATTATTGTACTTACCTTCTTCCAGTTGCTTTTTCCTCTTTTTAACCCACCACACATTTTGCTATGAAAGCAATCTTCCTAAAATACAAGTTTATTTATTTCCCTGGGCAAGTTGTAAGTTGTTTCTCATTGCCTAATGAATAAAATGAAAGCAATTCATTTTGACTATGGATTGTGGTTTGTTTCATGAGATTAAGCTGATATAAATAAATTAGGGTCAGAAGGTAAGGATTTCAGATTTGTCTTTGAAGACACTGGTGAACCAGTCAAATCTGTAGGCGGTAAACATCAAAAAAGTCTTGTTTGTCTTGGAGATCCTTCCTTAACTCAAATAAATTCCCGATTGTGGTGCATCTAGTCACTGTGACAGATTAGGAGGGAGAATGATGTGGCAAGCCTGCAAATTAACATTCATCCTGTTCCAGCAATTTTATCTTCTCATATTTAACTTATTTTGTTTTTTTATTTTCTACGGTACTGGAGGATTGAACCCTTTCACATACTAGGCAAGAGCTGTACCACTGAGCTGTACCCTCAGACCCTTTTTTATTTGGGGACAGGATCATCCTAAGTTGTGCAGTCTGCCTCTGGCCTCGAATTCATGGTCCTCCTGTCATAGCCTCCCTTGTCTCTGCGATTACGGATGTGCACCACAGTCCCTGTTTTCTTACATTTAAAGGTGTCTCTTCTTTCTCTAGGAGATATATACATGTCAGCTCAAGATTCAGTTATTTCAGCTCAAATTTCACCCACAAGGAATTTTTCCAAACCATCACAGTCATCTTTGGGTCCTTCAAAAGAAGAGGTATATAACATTTCTTTTACTCCAAATACAAACAGAATACATGTGATGTATCTTGTGGTCATCAATGGTATATAGAAATTTCATTTTTAGCAATATGGAACAGGCTTATTCCCTAAAATTAATCGTTGTTGTTGTTGTTAGGTGCTGTCGAGTCAGTATCTGACTCATAGCGACCCCTCATAGGGTTTTCAATGGCTGAGTGCTTCGGGATTGCCTTGGGAGTGAATTGCCAGGCCCTTCTCCCATTTTTGCAGTGCTGGGAATTGAACTTGGGGCCTCAGAGACTGCAGCGCAGCGCTCTACCCACTGAGCTAAATCCCAGCCCAAAATTAATCATACCATAATAAAAATTTAATAACCCTATTGTAGTCTGCCTAAATAAGTCACAAGATGGTAATTTGTAATATGTACTTATAGCTCTCAGAGATATCAAATTGGTCTTCTACTAGTACCAACTTAGTGCTTTTTGACCAGTAATCAATTACCTGCTCTTGGAAAGTTACCAGTAAAGATTCAGGGTGCAACCTTTGTATATGAAATATATTTTCTCTGTGAGTTATCAACTTATTTTTACAGAAATAAAATACAAATCCTTGGTTCCATTATTAGATAGTGTTAACTGGTTCACCATGGTAAGATTTGAAAAAGATTTCAATAAAATATTTTCTCAATTGTTTTGAAATGAAATTTTAATGATTATAGTAGAAAATGGAATCATTTTCTTTGTTGTATAATGTGTAACAATAGCCAGGTTAAGTTATGCAGAACTCTAAAATGTAGTATGATTCCTATAATATGCTTCTCTATTGTTATTAGGTGCCATTGAGTAGGGTCCAACTCATAGCAACCCTATGTACAACAAACGCAACAAAACACGCCCCAATCCTCATCTTCACCCAGCACTATGTCAATACTTCTCTGCTATTCATAGGTTTTCAATGACTGATTGTTTCAAGATTGTTTTGGGAATGGTCTGCCAGGTCCTTAGCCCATTTTTACAGTGTTGGGGATCAAAACCTGGGCCTCAGAGAGCACAGAGCTGCACTCTACCAACTGAGCTAAACTCCAGCCCATGTTTCTCTATAGTATAGTTTTATTATAAATAAACATTTGCCAACTATATTCTGGGCTTAGTTCACTGTTCTACTATCCTGATAGCCACATTAAATATGTTAAAAATCAAAAACATTTCTTAACATTGATATTTGAAATAGTCATATTGCCCACCGTATTTCAAAGGTGATATCCTTAAGAAAGAAAGAAAGAAAGAAAGAGAGAAAGAAAGACCTTTTTAAAAAACTAGGTCTAAATTTTATTATTGACCTTTTTGAAGTAATGTATGTGCTATTAATTTTGCCTTCCATTTTAATCTCAAATAAGTATCAGAGGTTCACAGATACTTCCCATTGAATTGGTTAACTTCCTTGCTAATCAATGTATTCTCCATATGGTTAACTTTGAGTTACCAGTGAGTGCTATCGTGAAGGAAAGAGGTAACATACCATACTTGAGACTACTATCTTTAAAGAGCCTTCTTGTAAGGCTGACCTTTGACTGGTGACTAGGAACATGAAGAGACAAGAGTTTTACTTTATCTTACTGAGAAGGGTGTCAGCAGCCATAACACCTGGCATCTGTTCCCACCCAATCTTGGAAGCTAAGGAGGGTTGGCCTGGTTAGTCCTTGGATGGGAGTCTGCCTGGGAATACCAGGTGCTGCAGGAAAGGGAGAAGAACCTAGCCATCCACTCCTGAAACAATCCACCACTGAGAACCCTATGAATAGCAGAGAAGCACTGACAGTAGTTTCAAGAATGGCACGGTGTTGGGGAGTGTTTCATCAGTTGTACATAGGGTTGTTATGAGTCCAGTGTGACTTCACAGCACCTAACAACAACTGAGAAGGGTAGTTCACTATACTTAGACTATGTAAACAATTTGATTCTTATTGAAAACCTACTTTTGGAGTCAGAAATTTTGAATGTACTAAGGCATGTCTACATGACCAGCCTTCAATAAAAAATGTTGCATCCTGGATTTCTGGTGGATTCCCTTGGGCAGGAAATTGCAGACCTATTACTTTATTTTTCACTGCTAGAGAAGAGAACACATTTACATGTGTCTTCTCACAGGAGGCAGGCAGCATAAGAAGACTATACATGGATTTCTCAAGACTTTGCCTGTGTCTTTCCCGTACTTATCCTGTTGTGTATCTTTCTGTTATAATAAATCTTATATGTGAGCACAAAAGTATACTGAGTATCAAAGCCATAGCAAATCATCAAATGTATAGGTAGTATTATGGGGGCACTGATACAGCTATAAATAAGATATATAATATAAACAATAAAAATGTGCATGTTTCTTATAAACTGACATTTAAGAGAAGTTTCACTATCTTTAATTTTTTTTTTTTTTTTTTTTTTTTTTTTTTTACTTTTTTGAGACAGGGTCTTGCCAAATTACACAGACTGCCTCTGGTCTCCAACTTGCCATCCTCCTGCCTCCGCCTCCCAAGCTGCTGGGATTACAGGCATGTGCCACTGCACCTGGCACTATCTTTAAATTTTTACATTTTAAATATAAAAATAATAGTTAATGTTCAAATTCTAGAAAAAAATTCTTTTGGGATCTGTTTGTTTTGTGATTTATGCAGAAGAATGGTGATTGGAATGGAAAACCAAGTAAGAGATCAAGCTACCTCAATGAATCAGGTAAATATCAGCAACAGTTAGAAAGTCATGCAATCTATTAACTCATTCTTTTGACTAACATTTATTTTTTTCTTGCTTCATGATATGTCTGGTGCTAAATATTGAGCGGGCTGGGATTTAGCTCAGTGGGTAGAGCGCTGCACTGCAGTCTCTGAGGCCCCGAGTTCAATTCCCAGCACCGCAAAAATGGGAGAAGGGCCTGGCAATCCACTTCCAAGGCAATCCCGAAGCACTCAGCCATTGAAAACCCTATGAGGGTCACTATGAGTCAGATACCGACTAGATGGCACCTAACAACAACAACAAATATTGAGCAAAAAAGGGAAAAAAGTCATGATACTTACCCAGAAGTATTACTGTGTAACGAGGAGATTGTTGTTGTTAGGTGCCGTCAAGTCATATCTGACTCATAGCGACTCTATATACAACAGGGGAAACACTATTGTCAGTGCTTCTCTGCTGTTCATAGGGTTTTCAATGGCTGATTGTTTTTTGGGAGTGACTTGCTGGGTCGGTCTCCCAAGCCTACAGCATCTGGTGTTCCCAGGCAGTCTCCCATCCAAGTACTAACAAGGTCTGACCCTGTTTAGCTTCTGAGATCACACAGGGTCAGATGTCACAGGGCTAAGGCTGCAGACAATGAGGAGATAGTCATGGCAAAAATCACAGTCTAGTGTTACAAGTACAATACAGAAAGTGAGTGTGTATAAAAGCCAGAAGGCCTAGGAATACAGTGTCTAGATCTATCTAAGGTCATTAAGAATCCTTTATAGATGAGAACAAATTTGAGACATGAAGGTTGAAAAGAAATTTTCTATTTTTTCTTTTGTTATTTTTATTGAGTTAGTACTAATATTGATGATTAAAATAAAAAATGTTAAATTTTTTGTGCTCATATCTTTATACCTATTGTTTTCTCCTTGTATAGCAGCTTCTCTCACTCCCCCTCATTTTGAGATATGTTTAATGATTAAAAACTATACATATTTATGATATAAAACTTGATAATTTGATATATGTATATATTGTAAAATATTCACCATAGACAGCTAATTGACATCCATTATCTCCCATAGTTACACTTTTGTATACGTGTCCATGGTCACAACACTTAAGACTACTCTAAACCCAGTGCTATGGCAGCACCCCCGTAGTCCCTGGGACTCAGGAGGCTGAGGCAGGAGGATCTCAAGTTTCAGGCCAGAGGCAGCCTACATAATTTAATAAGACCCTGTCTCATGATAAAAAATAGAAAAGAGCCGAGATGAAGCTCAGTTGTAAAGCACTTGCCTAACATGCACAAGGCCCTGAGTTCAACCATTCAGTACTGAAAAATAAGTGTACTCTTAGCAACTTTCAAGAATACAATAAAATATTGTAACAATAGTCATATTGCGATTACATCACCAGGATTTATCAACATGGCAAAACTAAAACTTTATACCTTGTGACCAACATCTCTCCCATCCCTTGGCAACCACCATTTTATTCTCTATTTTTGTATTCAAAATATAAATGCGATCATGTAATATTTTTCTTTTTGCTCATTTGACTTAATTCATTTAGTATAATGCCCTCTAGGTTCATCTGTGTAGTTGCAAATGGCAGCATAGCATTCCACTGTATCTATCTGTATCTATATAGACAGAAAAATTTATAGATACATGTCTTTAGATGTATAGTAAGGTACCTATATATGCAGTTTCCATATTTACAAATTCAAACAACTATAGCTTGTGAACTTTATATAGTAAGCCATATACTGATTGCTTCTGTACTTAACATGTAGACTTTTTGCCTTGTTATTGTTCCCTAAACAATACAGTATAACAACTATTCACATAGCATTCTATGTCATACTAGTTTTATATAGTATTAGGTATTATATATAAACTTGAGAATAAAGGGTAGAGGAGATACTCATAGGTTATATGCAAATACTATGCTATTTTATATAAGGGATTAGAACACCCCAGACTTTTGGTGTCCTTAGTGCATTGGAACCAATCTACAGATACCAAGGGCTGCCTCTATTAACTCAGTTTTCTTTATCCAGTCATCCATCAATAGATATTTAAGTTTGTCTTAGTTCATTTTTGTTGTTATAAAAAATGCCTGAGCTGGATACTTTATAAAGAAAAATTCATGTAACTCATAGTTTTAGATACTGAAAGTTCATGATTAGGTATGCCTATCCATTTAGCCACAGGTGAGGGCCTCATAGTGGATGACTTCACAGTGGTAGAAGCACATGTGGAAGAGATCACATGGAGAGATAGAAAGTCAGAAGGATTTGGGATCCAGGCCTGCTCTATTTATAATAATCCACTCTCATGGGAACTAACTGAGGTTCCACAAGAACTACATTAGTCTTTTTTGATGTCAGCATCCCCAATAACCTACCCATCTTCTGCTAGGCCCTACCTTTTAAAATTCCCACACCTGTCAGCATCACCACCCTGAGGACAAAACTTCCAAAATGTAAACCTTTGGGAGATACATTAAATAATATCCTAGTCATAGCAAGGTTGTTTCCATATTTTGGCTAATATAAGTAATGCTGTAATAAGCAGGGAAGTGCAGTTATCTTTCCTATACAGGGATTTCATTTACTTTGGATAAGTACCCAGAAGTGGGTTTGCTAGATTATAAAGTAGTTCTATTTTTAATTCTATGAAAAAGCTCTATACTTTTCCATAATGGCTGTACAAATTTACATTCCCATCAACAGTATATAAGAATTTCATTTTCTCTACAACCTTGCAAATACAACCTTGCAAATACATGTGTGTCTCTGATAATAGCTATCCTAATAGGTATAAGGTGATATCTCATTGAATTTTGACCCCCATTTCCCTGATAATTATTCATGTTAATCCCCCTTTTGTATAACTTCTGGCCATCTGTCATTTTTTTGAGAAATATATTCAGGTACATTCAGGTACTTTGTTCATTTCTTTAATCTGGTTATTTATTGTATTGCTATTTAAGTGAGTTCCTTATATATTTTGCATATTAATCTTAAATATATTATTTGCAAATAGTTTGCACAATTATGTAGATTTTTTTTCCACTGGGTTGCTTGTTTCCTTTAATGTGAAAGAATATTTCAGTTTGATATAATCCCCATTTGTCTATTTTTGCTTTTGTTTCCTCTATTTTTGATGTCATATTAAAAAACTACTCTCTGGGTCAATGTTAAGAATCTTTTTTTTTTCCTATTTTTTCTAGTAATTTTAGGAATTATAGCCTTACATTGAAGTCTTTAATCTATTTTGAGTTATTTTTGGTATTTGATACAAGGGTCAAACTTAATTCTTCTGCATATTAATACTCAGTTTTTCCAATAACATCTGTTGAAGACTATGGTTTCCCCATTGTGTTTCCTTGGGACCTTTTTCAAAGATCATTTGACCATGGTTTGTTTGCTTGTTTGTTTGCTTGCTTATTGCTTCTTTATTCTTTTCTACTGGCCTAAGTATGTCTGCTTCATGCCAGAACCATACTGTTTGGATCATTGTATTTTTGGTAATATATTTTGAAATAGATATTGTGATGCCTCCAGGTTAGTTCTTGCTCAAGGTTGCTTTAGCTATTTGAGGTCTCTTTTATTTTCATATGAACTTGATTGTTTTCTATTTTTGTAAAAGACACCATTGGGACTTTGATAGAGATTGGAATGGGAATGGGAATGGGATGGAATGGGAATGGGAATGTAGATCAATTGTCTTGTGCACATTTCAGTGATATCATTATTCCTATCCATGAGCTTGAGTTGAGTTTCTATTTAGCTGTGACTGTAATTTCCTCCATCAAAGTTTTACACTTTTCAGTCTGTCTTTCTCCTCTTTGGATAAATTTATTCTGAAGTATTTTTTCATTGATATAAGATTGTTTTATTAACTTTCTTTTCAGATGTTTCATTGTGTATAGAATTGTGATTTATTTTTGTATGTTAATTTTATGTCCTGCAACTTTATCAAATTCCTCTACTGGTTCTAGTAGTTTTTATTTTTTAAATTGTGTCTTTAGAGTTACCATCCTGTCATCTGATTTCTTCTGATCTCGGAAGCTAAGCAGGGTTGGACTAGTTAGTCCTAGATGGGAGACTGCCTGGGAATACCAGGTGCTGTAGGCTTGAGAGAAGGGCCCAGTAGCCTACTCCTGAAACAGCCATTGAAAACCCTATGAATAGCAGAGAATCACTGACATAGTGCCAGCATGGCACAGTGTTGGGTAATGTTTCCTTCTGTTGTACACAGGGTCACTATGAGTCAGACCCTACTTGATGGCACCTAACAACAACAAATATATGTAATAATGTCACCTACAAGTGGAGATAAGTTTACTATTACATACCAAATGAAACTAGCAGACATACACAGAAATTTCTATCCAACCAACAGCAGAATACACATTCTTCTCAAGCATATTTGGAACATTTTCCATAGATCACAAAACAAATCTTAGCACATTAAAGATTTTAAAAATTCCAGGTATCTTTTCCAAGCCTTGGAACATTTTCCATAGATCATGAAACAAGTCTTAGCAAATTAAAGATTAAAATCATTCCATGTGTCTTTTCCAGCCACAGTGGAATTAAATTAACTATCAGTAGCAGCAAGAAAATCATAAAATTTATAAATATACTATTGAATAACCATTGTGACAAAGAGGAAAACAAAATGGAATTTTAAGAGTTTCTCAATACAGAAACATACATTTCAAAACCTGGTGATTCCAACACAAATGATAGTCTTAGGAAAGTTTGTAGTGATAAAGTTATAAAAGAAGAAAGATTTCAAGTAACCCAACATAACACCACAATAATCTCAAAAAAGAAGAACAAAGAAAGTTAAAACTTATCAGAAAGAAATTTTTTCTTGAAAAATTTAGCAAAACTTACTGCCTCTTAGCTAGAATAAAAAGATAGAAGACTCAAACAGTAAAATCATCAATGAAAAAAGATACATTACAACAGATGCCTCAGAAATAAAAATGATCATAAGGGGATTATTGTGAACAATTATACAACAACAAAATGAATAAGCTAGAAGAACTGGTTATTTATGGAAACACAATATACAAAAATTTAAATACGAAGAAATAGAACATCTGAGCATACCAATAACATAAGGAGATTGAATCAAAAATCTTCCATCAAAGAAAAGCTCAGGGTAATATGGATTCATGAGTGAATTCTACCAAACATTCAAAGAATTAATGTCAATCTTTCTTATCTCATTTCAAAAAATAGAAGGAATGTTTCCAGTTTATCCTGAGGCCTCATCACGTGAATATCAAAACCGGATAATGACACCATAAGAAAAATAGACCTAATGTACTTGATGAACATAAATGTAAAAATCCTCATTGAAATACTAGGAAACAAAATTTAATAGCATATTAAAAAGATCATTCTCCATAACCAAGTGGGATTTATTTCTGAGTTGAAAGGATGATTCAGTCTATACTAATCAATCAGTATAATACTATACATTAATAAAATATAGAAAAAATCTACATAATCATTTCGGCAGATGGACAAAAGTCATTTGACAAAGTTCAATATACATTCACAACTTACAACTTTCAAGAGAATAGACATGGAAGGAAATTACCTCAACACAGTAAAGGCCATATATGAAAAGCTCACATCTAAATTTAAATTCAATAAGGAAAAAGTGAAAATTTTTTCTGTAAAGATTGGGTATAAGGAAAGGATGCCCATTCTTGCCACATCTTCTCAACATAGTACTAGGGGTCTTAGCCAGAACAATTAGCAATTAGACAAGGAAAAGAATAAAAGATATCTAAATCAGAATTTACTATTTTAATTTTGAGAAATGTAACACTTTTCTATATTAAGAATTATCTTTCACTGAATACTCAAAGCCTTCCCTTTGTTTAGAAGTTGCTTTCAATATTATTTCAAACTGTGTATGGGTCCCTGTATATATGTGTGACACATTGATAAAAGTGGTGTAAGATATATTATTGGTACTTTTCTTTTAAGTGTACTCCTAATTTATCATTTTAACCTATTGTATAAATAAGATCTCTTTCTATATTCATGAATAGCAGTAGTCCCCAACCATTTTGGCATAGAGTCTGGTTTTGTGGAAGACATATTCCTGGGAGCTCAGACAGCAATGTGAGCAACTGGGAGCAGCTTTGTGACTCAATTCCTAACAGGCCACAGCCCAAGGTTGGAGACCACTCATGTGTAGGTTCCAATGCTAGAGAAAGAATAAAGTTTTTCACCTTGTATCCAGTTATCCAACCAAAATTTCTTACTGATTCTATTACCCATATTTCTTTTTTTAATAAATGTTATATAAGAGAACTTTTTGTTTTTTTCACCCAATGTTTCTCATTAGAGTTACTAGAACTTCCAATTTTATGTGGCAATGGGGTTTGCAATATACCTATAAAATACTAAGTTTAACATGATATGGCTTTGATTTTCTCTCTTTTTTTTTTTTTGCCATTTAGCATAGTATTTGCTGGAGTTTTTTGATAATTTTATTTTTAAATGATGTCTATTTTATTTGGAGTTTTTATTACAAATAGCTGAAAGTAAATATGAATTTTGTTTTGATGAAATTAAGAATTTTACAAAAGCCTTTCCAGCATCCATGAAGTGATTTTTATATTAAATTTTTTCTCCTTTGAATTATAATAATTATGTTAATAGATTTCATTATGTATTGTCTTTCCATCTGGGAGAGCTACAAACACTGGCTTATTTTTAATTAAATGCTCACTTGAAGTTTTATGAATAATATAGATTCTTTGAATTTAAAACTGAATTCATGTTAAGAGGTTGTCTGTGATTGTAGATTCTTAGGAAATATTTTTATCTTTTACTCCTCTTCTTCTGCCCACAAACAAAAGCCAAGATATGATTTATTTGGGCTGCTTCCTTTGTTTCATGATTTTTTTAGATAACTATTTCAGTGAGGAGCTAGAGTTTAGCTCAGTTGGTAGAGCACTGCTCCACACTCTCTTAGGACCCAGGTTTGATCTCCAGCACCACAAAAATGGGAGAAGGACATGACAGTCCACTCCCGAAGCAATCCCAAAATATTCAGCCATTGAAAACCCTATGAGGGTTGCTATGAGGTGGACCTGCCTTGAAGTCACCTAACAACAATAATTATTTCAGTGAAGATGTAGCTATTAGGGATTCTGTATAATTTTTGTTGTTGTTGTTAGGTGCTGTCGAGTTGGTATCGGACTCATAGCGACCCTCATAGGGTTTTCAATGGCTGAGTGCTTTGGGATTGCCTTGGGAGTGGATTGCCAGGTCCTTCTCCCATTTTTACGGTACTGGGAATTGAACTCGGGGCCTCAGAGACTGCAGCACAGCGCTCTACCCACTGAGCTAAATCCCAGCCCGTATAATTTTAGGAGCTCTTAATATTACTTTCCCATCTTTTTTAAACCCAATTTGGTGTTTTTAGTGCTCTGGCCAGAAATTAAGAATCCAGGTATGGCTACTGCTCCTGAAGCAGGGAGCAACTTCAGCGTTTGTTTATTTTAAATGTGCAGATTTTTGTTTCAATAATTTTTTTAATATGCAAGGGGTTCTCTTACCTTCTGGAGGATTTAGCTAGTTTTAGAACAAAATTTCAATGTTATATACAATATTCTAAGCAACATTTTTAAAGATACTTCTCCATTGTATTGCTGGAAGACTTATAAAGAGTTTTTAAATTAGTTTGTTTTAAAAGTTGTATTGTCAGCACAAGTGCAGTGGCACATGCCTGTAATCCCAGCAACTCAGGAGGCAGAGGCAGGAGGATCTCAAGTTCGAGACCAGAGGCAGTCTGTGTAATTTAGTGAGACCATGTCTTAAAAGAAAACATTTAAAAATGGGCTGGGGGTTCAGCTTAGTGGCACAGCACTTACAAAGCATGTAAGCGCAAGGCCCTGGGTTCAACCCCCAGTACCAAAAAAAAAAAAAAAAGTTGTATTGGCTTCACACTTAATTTATCAGGTCTATGCACTCTTAATCTCAGTTATGTCCTTTCTAAGAGTAAACACGCAAACCATATCCACACAAACAGGATTAAAGACTTTATACATTATTGATACTTAATTGTTTATTCATTCTTTGGGAAAAACAAGAATTACACATTAAACTTGGTTTTGAAATGACTTTACTTATACAACTTTTCTCTGACAAGAGCATTCTACTTGCCTAAGACTTTATTTATTTATTCATTTATTTATTTTATAAATGTTAGTGGAGGTACAGAGTAATAAGTCATTTGCTATATCCATTATGCAACTATTAAATCAATTTTACTTCAACATTCATCATCTTATTTTATAAAACAGTATGAACTGAAGAAGAAGAGAATAAATGTAGGAATTTTAATTAATACATAATGAAAATCACATATATTCATGAATTATACTCTCACTAATTTTTCCTTCCCCTTTTTTCTCATGTATTCATGTAGTTGCCTCCTGTATTTTATGCTTTTCCTCTCCCTTTTTACCCATCTACATTGTATCCCTTTCCCTCCCCCCATTTCCCTAAACTTTTCTCCCACTCACTGATCCCCTCCCTTCTTCATGTGTTTGTAATGCTTCTGAAGTTTTTCTTGCTTTTGGTTCTAATTTTATTCCATTTTGGTTTGATAAGGTAGAGGAGATCATTTCACTTTTTTTGTATTTATTGAGTTCAGTTTTATGGACTGAAATGAGGTCTGTATTAGAAAAGATTCCACATGATACTGAGAAGAAGGTGTATTCTGCATCTCATGGATGAAATATTCTGTAAACATTTGTTAGGTCCAGTTAGTCTATGGTGTTGTTTAAGGCCATCATTTCTCTGCTAATTTTTTGGTTTGATGATCTGTCTCTTAAAGAAAGTGTGGTAATGAAATCTCCTATAATTATTGTGTCTGGACCAATGTGTTTTTCTTTATCACCAATAAGGTTTGTTTTATGAAGTTAGGTGCTCCTATATTTGGTGAATAGGTGTTAAATAATATTATGTCTTTTCTGGTTAGCTGTTCATTTTACTAATATGTAGTGACCATCTTTGTCTCTTCTGATTACTTTGGGATTGTAGTCTAAATTGCCAGAAATTGATTTAGCACAGTTGGTAGAGCGCTGCGCTGCAGTCTATGAGGTCCTGAGTTCAATTCCCAGCACTGAAAAAATGGGAGAAGGGCCTGGCAATCCACTCCCAAGGCAATCCTGAAACACGAAACAGTCTGCCATTGAAAACCCTATGAGGGTCGCTATGAGTCGGATACTGACTTGATGGCACCTAACAACAACAACAATAACAACACCTGCTTTGCCTGCAGCCTTAGCACTGTAGCTTCTGATCCCTTCAGATCTCAGAAGCTAAGCAGCGTGGGGCCTGGTTAGTATTTGGATGGGAAACTGCCTGGGAATACCAGATACAGTGGGCTTGGGAGAAGGAACCTGCAACCCACTCCCAAAAACCAATCCACCATTGCAAACCCTATGAACAGCAGAGAAGCACTACCAATGGTGTTTCGCCTGTTGTATGTAGGGTTGCTGTGAGTCGGATATTGATTCGATGGTACCTAACAACCCCTGCTTTGTTTTTGGTTTCCACATGCTTGGTATATTGTCTTCCAGCCTTTAATTTTCAAACTTTTATGGTTTGGTTTATTAGAAGAGACTCTTGAATCCCACATATGGAAGGTTTTATTTTTCAATCCAGTTGGCTAATTTTATGCCTTTTGTATGGTGAGTTAAGATGATTTATAGTTAGAACAATTATTGAGAAGAGCTTAGCATTCTGTATCATTTTGATGATTTTTTCTTTCGTTTCATATTTACCTTGTTGTGTTCACTAATTCCCCTCATATCTTTTATACATTCCTTTTGTCTTTAAGAATCCTCTGTAGTGTTGGCTTGGTGGTCCTGAATCACTTAAACTTGTCAATGTCATGAAATTTCTTAAACTTACCATGTATTCTGAAAGATAGCTTTACTAGTTAAAGTTATCTTGGTTGTCAGTTGTTCTTTTTCAGGACTTGAATAATACCTAATCATGCTTTCTTTGCCTTTAGAATTATTGTTGAGAAGTTAGCTGGTATTCTCATGGGCTTGCCTTTGTAAGCGAGTTGGCATTTCTCTCTTGCAACCTTAAAAATATCATCTTTTCTCTGTAGATTTAGCATTCCAATTATAATGTGTTTTCGAGAGGATCTGTTCTGATCTACTCTATTTGGAGTTTGGGATGCTTCTGTGGTAGAGATATATATTTCTTCCCTTAGATTTGGGAAGTTTTCAATTATTATTTCATTGAAAGTAATTCCTGTGCTGCTAGTGTTAGTTTCAGCTCCTTCAGGTACCCCATGTATTTGTAGGTACCATCTCTTCATTTTATCAAAGATATCATGAAAGTATTGATCATAACGCCTCATCTTTCTATCTTTCCAGGCATCTGAATAGATAAGTTTTTCAACTTGCTTTTCAGAATCAGAAATCTGTTTTCAGTTTCATACAATCCGGATACCAAAGATACTATTAATATTTTAAGTTGGTTTATCATGTTTTGTAATTCTAGCATTTCCGTTTGATTCTCCTTCAGGATGTCGATCTCTTTGCTGAACTTTTCTTCCAAGATTGATACTTGTTTTCATTTATTTGGTTGTGGTGTCTTTGAGGTCTTTCAACATACTTTATAAGCAGACTTTAAGCTCTTTTTCTGACATATCTAAATTTAAGTTACTTTAAAATCAATTATTATAGGATTTTGGTCATTCAGTGCACCCTCTTCAACCTGGTTTTTCATGTTTCATGTGGTTTTAGATTGAGCATTTCCCATCACTTGGTCTGGATGTTTCTGCCCTATATTCCCGCAGTTTCCCTTAAT
Source organism: Pedetes capensis (assembly GCA_007922755.1). Taxonomy (NCBI): domain Eukaryota; kingdom Metazoa; phylum Chordata; class Mammalia; order Rodentia; family Pedetidae; genus Pedetes; species Pedetes capensis. The sequence goes on along the minus strand of VMDO01007597.1, from coordinate 61,075 downwards.
ATAATGTTTTCTTTTTGGACCTTGGACTCTAGTTTAACTCAGAGGGTAGAAAGATTTCTGCTGCTAGGGTAAAATCTTTGTCCACTCTTTTATAATTTTGATTAATCTTATATGAGGCTGGTGTTCTTTAAGGAGGTATCTATTCCTTATATGAAAAAAATATATATATATATATATATATATTTGTTGTTGTTGTTGTTAGGTACCATAGAGTCAGTATCCAGCTCACAGCAACTCTACATACAACAGGCGAAACACTATTGTCAGTGCGTCTCTGCTGTTCATAGGGTTTTCAATGGTGGGTTGATTTTTGGGAGTGGGTTGCCAGGTCAGTCTCCCAAGCCTACAGCACCTGGTGTTCCCAGTCAGTCTCCCATCCAAGTGCTAACTAGGCTCAACCCCGCTTAGCTTCCAAGATCTGATGGGATCAGATGCGACAAGGCAATGGCTGCAGGTGTGTGTGTGTGTGTGTGTGTGTGTGTAGCAATGCAGACTTTCTAAGAGGTGTAGCAAATACAGGTGTAGGAGATGTCTTATTTTGATTTTAACAAATAAATTTGGGAGATATTAATTGACTAGGGTATCCTAAACAAATGGTTGAAAATTATGTTTAGTAAGGTTCGTAGAGAAAGGTTTCAAAGTCTACGGAAGTAGAGGGAGAGGATATGGGAAGTGATAAAGTGATATGGGAAAAGCTAAAAAGTAACCAAAGGAAATAACCAATTCTGCAGAGCCATAATATAACAGTCCCTATATCAACAACCAGGCTGGGATTTAGCTCAGTTGGGAGAGTACCACTCTACAGTCTCTGAGGTCCTGGGTTCAATTCCCAGCACCACAAAAATGGGAGAAGGACGTGGCAATCCATTCCCAGGGCAATCTCGAAACAATTAGCCATTGAAAACCCCGTGAGGGTCACTATGAGTCAGATAAGACTTGACGGCACCTAACAACAACAAATCATCAACCAGACGCTGCAGACATATAGAGAGGAGGGAAAAAAAAAGAAAAAAATAGAAAGGATATTTGGCCAACAGTTCAACTCATACTGATTAATTTAGACTATGTGACAGTCATTCAGTTCCTTATGACTCCTGCCTGTTCTCCGGACGTTGCCAAAGAGCTGGTCCCAGCACTTGCTTACTTCCTTCATTGCAGCTCTGTTGCAAGAAAGGATGTGTGCCCTCCAAATGCTGCTACCCACTGATGAGGTGATCCAGTTCTGGTCCCTCTGACCCACAAATTGTTAGGATCCCCTCTGGGACCCCAGATGCACTGCCCTCGGTGGCTACTTCCTCCAGCTCTGCATACTGCCAAAGCTTATACACTAGTGTTCTGCAGGGTAATTACAGCCTAAATAGTTGGGCTTGTGTTGGTGCACAGGCCTCACAGTGGGTGTTTGGGTCTCATAGACATAGATGGTTCCCCAGGCTCCTTCCAGGCCCATTGTGCAGTGCCCTAGCAGGGGACAAGTCTTCCCGGAGTTCCAAGTTTTTGGAGTGTGCTCAGTAAACCTCAATTTCTCGGGGCCACTGGCAGCTGACCTCAGGAATTGTTTAATTAAATAGACGCTGCTCCTAATCCTGTGGCCACAAGGAAATTCTCCATGCTGCAGTGCGTACAGTCTCTGCCCCTTCCTCAGGGGAGCTTGGGGGTAGGATTGGAATTTGTTTTCTTAAATGGGCAATGTCCCGCGTACCTTATGGCCACGTGGCTACTTAATTGTTCTGGGCTCTTGGGGAGTGACATAAAAGATGGTGTCCCTTTGCTTCACTATGCCTGCTTATTCAGCATGGCTGCAGCCCCATGGGCTTTGGCTGTGTGTTCCCATATCCCTCATTCAGAGGTTAGCCTTGTGTTTTTACTGGTCTGCTTGGCCAATTACCTGCACAGGTGCTCATATTTTCTTGTTGAGGCAGGCTCTGCCACACTTCCAGTCTTGTTCCCCACACCAACTCTTGCCAAGAACTCACACAGGAGCTGCTGACTCTCTCAGCTGAAGCAGTCTGGTCCACAAATTAGCTCCCAATCCTTTCTGGTGGAGGTTTTGTTTTATGTGTGTCAGGCTCCATGTCCCAACTCCTTCGAGTAGACAGGTTCATCACAAACCCGCTATTGCTTGCATGATGTAGGCACCTCTGAAGTGGTACTATGCTGCTTGAACTTCTTCTCAGTAGTTAAATTTTCTGCTTTTAATCTGATGTCATAGCACAGTCCATTTTCTACTGGTTAAAGCTATTCTCTAGCATTACTATATTCTGAGCAGAGACTTTTGTGACTTGTTCCTAACTCTTTTTGCTTCACCAGTCAAATCATGGCTTTCAATATGCCATCTTAACTGGATCCCTCTAAGACTTTTTTTATTTGAATATTTCCATAATTAACAAATACAGATCCACACCAATCCAAACCAGTATGACAGTAGAGATGCTCTGCATAAACACTTCCTTTGTTATCCATGTCTAGAATATTTACCAAAATCAGGAGCAGGATCTTGCAACATTATATATAAATAAGTTAGATAATATTTCAGTAGGAAGAAACAAAAGATAGATAAATAAATGCTAAGGATACAATGAGTTAGTTAACAACCAATATTAACAAATAAGTGTTATTGAAGTACTTGCTATGATAAAGTACTGAAGATACTGTGGTGAAATTATATCACAGGGATATGTCAGAGTAAAGTTGTGATTATAGGAAAACAAATAATTAGTTTTGTAATATAAGCATATATAGAGAGCTTTTGGGAGCATTGGGGAAATATTTACTTAGATAGGTTTCAAGGAAGGCTATTAAGAGAAGTTAGCACAAACTTCTGTAATGAGACCCAAAAAGTTAAAGTCTGTAGCCAGACCACCCTGGTATCTGATCCTTTCTCATCTCAGAAGCTTAACATTGGTGGGCCTGTTTAGTCCATGGATGGGAAACCACCTGGGAATACTGGGTGCTATAGGCTTGGGAGAAGGAATTGGCAGCCCACTTCTGAAATAATCAGCCATGGAAAATCGTATGAATAGCAAGAGAAGCACTGACAATAGTGCTAGGCATGGCACAGTGTCGGGTGTGTTTCATTCTGTTGTACATAAGGTCACTATGAGTTGGACCCAACTTGACAGCCCCTTACAACAACAAAAAGTTAAAAGAGAACACAGAGTGCTCCAAAGCAAATGACAAAAGTGATAACCCAGAGGCATACAACACATGATATATTTAGGATATTGCAGTCATTCTGTCTCTGGATCATAGAAAACATATATAAAACTAGCCATAGAAACACTGGAGAAGCAGTCAAAGATACCAGTTCTTACAGTATATTTTGTAACTTGCTAAAGACTTTGAACTTTACTGTGGAGAGTCCTGAAAGTTTGTACACAAAGCACTGAGAATAAAAAATAAAGACCTATTGGAGGATGAGTATGATCATTTAACAAGTTACTGAGGACAGATACAAATTATAATTTTTTTCTTTCTATATAGGGCTTCAAACTCATGCTACTGCTCTGAATATTATTTCTTCTCCTGTTCATTCAAATATGTAAGTATCTAAATAATAAATATGTAGTCATGGATTGGTATTTTAATAATTGCATAAGAGTGCTACTCATAATCAAATGATTACATAAATCCTCCCTTTTTATATTTCTACTTAGATTTAGTGAAAATTGATATTTTGCAAACCTTCAGAACTAAGCTTAAGTTGTAGACTAAGTGAATGTTCTCCTTTCGATTTCCTTACTCTGTTGTTGTTGTTAGGTGCCGTTGAGTTAGTGTCCGACTCTTTACTCTCCCTATATTCAGTCTTCTTGCCCTCTTCTTGTCAGATAGCTTCCCATGATCTGGAATTATTTTCTTTCTTTCAAAACACTTGCCATCCGTTATGCCTTTTGAGATTGTTGACTTCCTTGTTGTTATTGTTAGATGCTGTCCAGTTGGTGTCTGACTCATGGCAACTTTACTTACAATAGGTGAAACAGTATTGTTAGTGCTGCTCTACTATTCATCGGATTTTTGATGGCTGGTTGTTGTTTGAGAGTGGGTTGCCAGGTCCTTCTCCCAAGCCTACAGCACCTGGTGTTCCCAGGTGTTCTCCCATCCAAGTACTAACCAGGCCTGACCCTGCTTGGTTTCCAAGATCTGAGCAGATCAGATGCCACAGTGGTACAGCTGCAGGCATTGGCTTCCTAAACATGGTAAAATAGTTTACCATACAATATTGATGTAATAATTGGTTCCCTTCCTAAAGGGTATATGTACTATAATCCAAACTAATAATCTCCAATGGTGTGAATCGCAGACCCTTAGAGGAAACATTATTTAAACCCAAGAGGATTTTCATTCTTTAACCTGGGTTACCACCTATTTTAGTACAGTATTTATTTTTCTCAACTTCAGAAGAGAGAGAAAGACTACTATTTTAGATCAGATACCTTCATCTTTTAAAAAAAAAAATCAACACACTAAATGAAGTGGAAAATAGTCTCTAGACTTTACAAACCCCAAATTCTTAAGTAAATTGTTGAGTAACATTAAATGTCTGTGGTGGCAAATGGTGTTGACATATTCAGACCAAGCTTTGTGGAAGAAGAATTTTAATTTAAGACTGATATTTTTGTTTGTGGTTGTTAGGTGCCATCAAGTGATAAGTGCCAATTTGTGTGACTTATTGAATAGTCATTGAATACATGGCACTATATTAGATGCAGAGGGGAGGAACTGACTATTCCAATTTGAACAAAATAACAAAGAGGAAGAATGATGACCATATATAGAAAATGACCATTTTAATTTTATTTATTGAATGAATACAATTTTATTTATTGGAAATGTAATAAGTGCTGAGGCTCATAATGATTGCTTAATTTCTTTATTTTCATATTCTTCACCCAAGAATACAGAACTACATAATTGTTTGAATCTTTCAGAGCAAATACTTCATGAAATATCTTAGCCCAGCTGAAATAAAGAACTTTTTACATGACAAGGATCTTCTTTACTAGTCCTCTCAAAGTCACAAGATATAACACTTCTAATTATACAACCACCCAGCCTAACATCAGGTTAAACTATAAACTAACACTACTGACTGGTTTGGCTCTCCCCATTGCACATGTCAATTTAAAAGGATTCTGATTTACCTCCAGGTTTCAAAAGACTTTACTGTGGAAGCCTCACATTTGTCCTATCATCCACCCTTTAACATCCCTCACCTTATTTACTTAGTTCTCTCTCTCCAATTGCCTGCAGCTGTACCACTGTGGCATCCGATCTTGTCAGATCTTGGAAGCTAAGCAGGGTTGGACCTAGTTAGTACTTGGATGAGAGACCGCTTTGGCACACAAGGTACTATAGGCTTGGGAGAAGGACTCGGCAATCCACTTCCAAAAACAGTCAGCCATTGAAAACCCTATGAATAGCAGAGAAGCACAATAATACTGTTTTGTCTATTGTACATAAAGTCACTATGAGTCAGACACCTACTTGAAGGCACCTAACAACAACAACTCTCTCTTTTAATGATAATACAAAAGATATACACCAAGATTTATAGAGATGAAAATTCATAACCAAGGAATTAAGACAAAACAAATATGATAGCATGGGGAATAGAGTTATAATAATTAAACATTGCTCTTAGATACTGAGCAAGTTTGTATTATTTACAGGAAAGATGTAAGGAGTAACAGATTGAATAAGACAGTCTACTGCTATACATACTGTGGTTCAAAACTTGTAGTTTATTAACAGTCTGATCATTTGGAAAGGGATCATTATGTTGAAATCAGCGTACGTAATGAATAATTTTGTCAGCGATATATAGGAAAAAATGAAGGCAAGATCCTAGGAATTAGTTCTAGAAATTTATTAGTGGCCTGTTAGTGGCCTGCACAAAGGCTTCATTTGATATAAAGATAAGTAGGCACAGATCCAAAAGACTTCAAATGGGAATGCATTTAAGAAATACTTATGGAGAACCCACTATGTTCAAAGAATAATGCCAGATATAAGGCGGATTCCAAGATGTACAGAATTATGCCACTGTGATTATAGAGTATTGTTCTTTAAGAAAACCATGGAGCTAGAGAAAGGGATAAAAATAGGCAAGTTAAAACTCATTGTTCTTAGATATAGTCACCATCTTTCTAAAATAAATAATCTCTGGAGCGTTGTGAGCCTTTGGTTAATTTCCAGAATTCTGTAAATTATGATTCTGACTTTTTTCTCCTTCCTTCCTTCCTTCCTTCCTTCCTTCCTTCCTTCCTGTTTTCCCAGTACCCACTGATTTTATGGAAGAGTAAAAGTTTCGTAGGTCCTCATCTGCCATTCTTTGCTGATTCCATGTTAAGTCTAGTTATTACTTTTTTGGAGGATGAATGTTTTGCATTTTGTGATGCTGGTGATCTAACTAAGGACTTCTCACATGCTAAGGAAGTGCTTTACCACTGACCTACACCCCTAGCCCAACAATTGTTTTTTAGTAGTCTTTAATGAAATTTTTTCAGTTATTTGTTTAATTTTATTCATAGGTCTTCACTATTTGTTTGAACCTATATGTGTGCTTTTGGAGCAGAAAGCTTACTGGAAACATAGCAGTATATACACAAGATTCTATTTAGTGCCTATAGTATAATTTGGAAATAAAAGACGAGTGAAACTGAGAGGTAGACTATAGAATATCTAAAAGAAGGAAAGTGTGGAAACTTAGATTGCCCTAATGATCCAAGAAAAATAAACAAGGATAAAAGACAGACAATAAGTCATTAACATCAGCCCTCAAAACCCCAGTTCCACACTGCAAAAAAAAAAAAAAAAGGACAGCCTATTATAACCAAGCCCAATTATTGATGTTTCTGTTGTTGTTGTTGTTGTTGTTGTTGTTGTTGTTGTTGTTGTTGTTGTTTTCAGCCAAGGCTGGCTTCAACCCGTGGGCTGAAGTGACCTTCTTGCTTCAGCCTTCACACATCACTATGCCTACTACATATTACTATGCCTAACTTTCAAGCCCAATTTTTGAGTCAATCAGTAGAATTTTCTTTTTCCACTAAAATTTAAGATACAATATTTAGTCTTAATTTTGTCAAAATTGAATTTTAGACTTTGGGATAAAACTAATATGATAAAGAACAAGCTTAGAAAAATGAGAAAAGAAAGAATGCCAGTATTTCTTTTAAAAATTAGGGAAAATCCTTCATTTCTTCTTTATCATCCCAGTCCCAAAGTGAAGTATTGTTAGAAATAGTCTGTGGTTCATTTGCACATTCTTTAAAGCTTTGATGTTTTTGTTTAAATTTGCTATTGAATTGGACATTTTATTAATATGAGATTTTATTGATATGAATGACTACTTGGACAGAAAGGAGTGAAATTTCCTGAGAGTAAAAAATACCTTAGAAATTTAAATTATGAGCTAGGCACAGTGGCTCACACCTGTAATCCCAGTGGCTTGGGAGGCAGAGCAGGACCACTTGAGACCAGAAGCAGCCTGCATAACTTTGTGAGACCTTATCTCAAAATAAAAAGTTAAAAAAAAAAAAAGGCTAGAGGTGCAGCTCAGTGGTATAGTACTTGCAAAGCATGCAAACATAAGGCCCTGGATTCAACACCCCAAGTATTGTTTTAAAAAAGGAAAGAATGAAAGAAAGAAGAAAAAAAGAAAGAGAAAAAAAGAAAAAAAATTAATTATATCTATGTATTTGAAAATTGCAATCTTAAAGCATTCCTAAATCACTCTCCCTCAAAACTCTGAATGGAAAGTCTCTAAGTTACTCTCCAAGGAGTTTCAAGGGTAAGAGGTCTTAGATGTGGACAATTTTTGCAGTGTTTTGAGAAGGAAGAGAACCTTATGGACTTCAACTCTACCTTTTCCTCATCTGGACATTTGGCTGTGAACACTGGATTCACTATTCAGTCTTTCTTTCGTTCAGTCAGCATGGATAACTTCAGTGTCTAGTAGCTACACTAGGAAAATGTGACCAGAGTATAGTAGGATTTAATTCTATAGCTCTTAGAAAGTTCCTCTACATTTGTAAGTTGGCTAGGAAAGTATAAACTGATATTTAACAGATGTGTGTGCTCTTATATATGTATGGTGTCTTATGGTAGTTTTATTGCAAAGATTGCTAGCTTTCTCCAACTTCAAAATATTTTTTCAGAATCAGCAGCTGACATTATGCATTGTAGTAAATCCAACAGCTTTGAACCAATTAATTCTAACAATTAAAATTATTTTCCCTTAAAGGAAAAAGTAGGAAGAACATAGGCAAACAGTCCATTTTGGAGAAAATGTATACAAATTTATCAATTCAATTTTCAACTTTTTAAATAAGTATTTTGTCTTTCTATCATTTTTAGAACTAAGTTTTTCTTTGAATTTTTACAATTTAGAAGACTTTTATTTTATTATTTTATTACTGTGTCCTAGTAAATCTCATTAAGACATGATTTTAACCCATAGTTATTGAAGACTTTTATTATTTTATTACTGTGTCCTAGTAAATCTCATTAAGACATGATTTTAACCCATAGTTATTGAATGATCTTTATATATTCTTTTTCTACTGTGAGATGTGGGAAAGAAATGGGACAATGGGATTTGGAAGGCTAAGTAAAGGATAATGAGAAAGTTATGATTAGAAGCCTTGCTACTTCATCATGCCTATTTGCAGACAGAATGGACTATCTGGTCCCTTCCCTCCCAAACCTATTCCCTTCCCCAGAGAACTACAGTGCAGGCATAAGTAAGGTATGCAAGAATTACAACTATCAGACGAGTATATTATTTATGTAGTAGTCATAATCTTATTCCTCTGAATAAGAAATACATATTTCTGAATCCAGAGGCCAATTTCTAGGATGGTTATTGTTGAGTGTCATCCAGTTGAATCTGACTCATCATGACCTTATGTACAACCAAACAAAACACTACTCAACACTGTGCCATGCACATGATCTTTTTATGTTTGAGACCATTGTTGCAGCCACTGTGTTTCTTCTCATTTTGAGTCATATCACATCAGCAAAAGGATGTCATAGGGGCTTTACCTCATTCTCATCATTAAGGTCATCTCTACTTTGAGGAGGCAGCTCTTCTCCATTCATTTCTTGAATGCCTTCCAGCATGGGGAGCTCATTTTCTAGCACTATATTTAACAGTGCTTCTCTATTATTCATAGGATTTTCAGTCTCTAATTGTTTCACAAATGGGCTGCTCTTCCTTCTCTCTAACCTTTGTCTGAAAGCTCAGCTGAAACCTGTCCACCCTAGGTAGCCCTGCTGGTATATGAAATACCAGTGGCATAGCTTTTAGTATCACAGCAACACAGAAGCCCCTACAGCATGACAAGCTGACAAACAAGTGGGGGAATATCTAAGAACAAAATAAATGCGAGGATTAGACAAAAAAAGTTTAATCTTTGTCTTGGATTTCTGTAGAGAAGCTCTCAAGGAACTGATTCAATGATTAGAAATTTTGGAAAGATTTTCATGAATTCTTTGTACTAACTAATGATTAACTTTTCTTGACTCTGTAGACAAAAGAACCTTCTACAAAATTGCTTTCAAGGAAAAGTATGTATCATGTATCCTGGTAAAGCAGCATATTACTTACTTTGTAATTTGTCTGAGGATAAACATGTTGTGAATTAGCTAACTAGATATCCTGTACTGATATTCATCAGTCTTCCCTCTTTGCCCTTTTATCATCTTTATGTATACTTTCTGTTAGTTGTGAAAAAGAAAATTTGCTCCAATGTTGTTATCAAGAGTGTTACCCCCTCAGGAAGTGGTCTACTTTGTATTGAATGAGGAATCACTAAGGGACCTAGCCTTCATGGGAGCAACATCAAATACCACAAAACCATTTATCATGGGAAGCCATTAATCAAGGCTTCCAGACCTTTCTGGTGAACTCAGGAGCAGTTGAGTCTGGATGCCAGGATCTGTCTCTGGCAGCTTTCATGGGAAGAAACTCGTTTACCTAAGATCACATTAAAAATGTACCTGGTTACCAATGAACTCAGACGTGGAATGAGTATAGATAAGATTGTGTGGTTTTATAATTCCCAACATTGGGTCTATACAAACAAGTGAGGGAATAGAAAAGCATTGGGGAGCAACACGTACTTCAACACACTATTTCATATAGACACCTGCTCAATTCATAGAATATGCAGCAAATATAGAAGCTTTGATGTAAGGGATATTTCTCAGTTTAGTAGTATAATGGAAAAATTTTAAAATAAAATTCTATTACCCCATTTCACTACATTCACAACTTTAGGACTGTCCATCTTTCACATATTGAAATTGAAAATGCCTTCACCCACACTGAGCCTAAAAGTAATAGTGTATATCATTGTTCATTATTTCTGGTAATATGAAAAAGAATGTATACCGAATCTTAGTTTATATTGTATGTGCATTGTAGTTCATTTAGAATAATTATCTTCTCTGTTAAAATTTGGGATTTATTCTGAGAAACATTGAGAAATATTGATTTAGACTATATTTATGTAAGACAAGTATTTAACAAGATAAACTGTCATCCCCAAGTATGTTTATTAAACCACTATCTGTAGGGTTAGTGAAAAAATATTTTAAGACTTCTGGGGATTAAAGCTGAATAAAGTGGCTTTTCCTGAGGTGCTCCCCCAAAATCTCTGAAATTAATTGGGGAGAAGGTGCTACATAGAAGTTAATTTTTATTTGAATGCTGCCTTGGGATATGAATAATTTTAGACTAATTTAGGCAATATTTTGGGTGTGAATAGCCCCATTAAAGGAATTGCATTATCTATTCTGATGCTTACATAACAGCTTTCTGTCTTTGCTGGCATTTCTTGTATTTGCAGCTTATCTGTTCTAAAGTTGTAACAGTTTTGAAACAAACTATTACTTTATTGCCATCAAGGTGACTTGTAAGCCCAAAACATATGCATAATAAATAAGTATAGGCTTACTGAATTTAATAAATGCATTCTGTTTCTACCTCTGGTACAGTTTAAATACAAAGAAACATTGATCACTGAGGAAATGGTCATTCAAATTTGGTTTCTGGCCTTTTGATTCTGGGGAAATTGAGGATTTCCCCCAACTACCCTACATCTTTCAGCATTCTTGGTTCTTTGAGACCCAGTTGTATTTTGTCCCTTCTTTTCTATCTAAATTTGTTCCTTCACTCAACCATCTGCTTTCAACTTACCTAGCTAAGATAGTTTGCATTGATACTTTTATGGGATACATAGGCATTTAATCTCTATAACACATTAGTTTCTATTGTTGCCTTGGAAATTGGTCTTAATACTTAGCTGTTCCATATATACAGACCACAGACTCATCCTTGCAGTAGGGAATGGTTATGAAGATGATTTATTTTCATTTCTCATATACTAACTAAACAGATATGTGCCTTTGAAGACAAAAATATTTTTACTATATCTGTTTGAAGAAGCAGAAATAATTTGATGGATCTTTAAAAAAAACTTAGCATGGTTTTGAGGACTAAATTTCTTTTTGCCAAAATATTGCATAATATGTGCCTAGATAATAATTGGGTCACTTTTTCTAAGTCATTTATTCCAGCTATGAATGCTGGAAAAAAATTTTAAATAACTTCTGAAAGAATTAGAATAAAATGCATAAAAATCTTTCTCTGTAGTACAGAATAAAACAACTGAAAATTAACCTGAAATTCTAAATAGATTCTTTAGTATTTTTAATTTATAAATCATGATAATATTCCAGCTATGCATTATTGTTGTTTGTTATTATTAGGTGTCACTGAGTCAAGTCCAACTCATAAATGTAAAAAATTAAATACTACCCCTGTGTCCCCAAAATATAAATAGCTACATGATTTCCTTTTTATGTCTGGTGTCTCCATTCCAGGTAACTTCTGAAGAACTGAATAGTATAATTCAGAATATAATGACTTGGGTTGTGGCAACAGTGACCAGTGTATTATATCCAGCCATCACAAAATATGAAGAAAGGTTACAAAATACATACCCAGTGCCCTATGACTCCGACCTTTCTTCAGATAGTTCCAGTTTCTGTAGCACATGCAGTGAAGAGTTTATGTATGGAAGTTATACATCTGCAGCAACTAAAACATTTCAGGGAGAGCCTTATAAATTTACTGTTGACGTACCTGTAAGGAGACCAGTCACACCCTTAAAACCTCCTTCTGCTCATGTGGAAAGAACAGTTGTGGGGAAAACATATCTTAGGAATGGACAATCTATAACTTCTCAACTCAGATATAACAAAGCCAGCATGATGTATTCATACCCTAATCTCAGAAGTTGTAAATCTGATAGTAACCTTTTAGTATCATTTGAAACAGGCACAAGAAAATCTAAGGATGCTACCACAGAAACAGATAGCTTAGAAACTTCACTGCTGTGTGATAAAAAAGCAAAAGCTATGGATGAGATGAAGAATTTAAAGAATGTTTTTGTTAACTTTAAATGTCACTTAAAAGAGGAAACTAAATTGATTTTAGAAAGCATTTTTCAAGAAACAATGTCTGATTTAACCCAGGCCATTCCCTCTCTTTCTTCTATTACTGCTGAAGTTTTTGTTGACCAAAGTGACTTTGAAAGAGAAGACTTGCTCTCTAATGTTGATATCTGCTCAGTAGCTTCTGAGATTGTGGACAATATGCTTGAGAAGCTAGAGTCTGCAGTTGAGAAGAAATGTGTTGAGATGCTTTCCCAAGAAGATTTGTCAGTTGACATTAGATCAAGTTTAACAGCCAACGGGGAATATTTTACATCATCATATAGCAAACCTTCAGAAGATTCACTGTCTTATACTCTGGAACCCATGTGTGATATTGCAGATGATATGGTACAAGCCATTTTAGAAAAGCTGATGACTCTGTCATGTAAGAAAAGTGAACTTCCTCAGGAAGACACAACTAAACTTTCCTATCAGCAACAAAAGACAGACTCAGCATATACAGTTCTTAAAAGAGCTGACAAAAAGAAATCTAGTCCTGAACCTGATGTAACTAATTTAATTGCCAAAGAAGAAATACAAAACTTAATATCAAATATTGTTTCCCGGTCCTCTTTGGTTCGTTATATAGAGGAAGCAATCAGTACTATACTAGGTTATATACAAACTGAACTTAATAATGAGAGACTTATGGCATCTGAAGAAACAGTAGTACTCCTTCAACTACTTGATGATATATTCACTCAGCTCCACCAAGAACCAGTAAAAGCAGGTGTTCAAAAAAGTAGACAACCTAGACCGAGAAATTGCTCTGATGCTGAAGAAAAGTATAGACTCACTGGCACTAGATTATCTAATGGTTCTAAATCTAAAAGACCATTTCCACCTATTAATGTTCCAGGAATGGTCCTTTATTCTGAAGATGATAATAATGAAATAGACAATATTGTGGAAAATGTGCTTAACTCATCCTTCAGAGATGAAAAAGCAGCAAAATCACAAGGACAGATTCCTAATTATCACCTTACAAAGGGAACAACTTGTTTTGAATACAAAGGAAATAGTAAACCACCTGCAAAGCCTATTTCTGGAAGCAAAGTTGCATTTCATGATTGGGGATTAAAGACTAAGCTATCATCTCTTAATAATGAAGACATTTTAAAGGAAAAGCCCTGCTTAAATAAAGACATTCCAATTTTCAGCCAAGATCAAAAGCATCAAATACAAAAGGCTTCAGAAAACATGGTTAAACGTATTTTGACAGAAATGCTCAAGAATGTATCTTCTGTTCCTCCTGATCATCCAGGCAAAAAAGTTGGCAAAGAAGCTTCTGTTTTTGTTTCAGAAGAACCTCAAGGACTATCCCATCAAGAATGGATATACCAGATGTTCTCTGTGTCAGAGATAAGTGCAACAGCTCAAGAAATAACAGATGCTGTTTTAAATATACTCCATAAGGCATCAAGCAAAATTCCCAATACCAATAAATGTTCAGTTTCATCATCAGTTCATCAAACTTTTCTAGATAGTTCTGCCACTTCCCACATAGTCGAAGCACCGAATAAAAATCCATTAAAAGTGTGGTTTGACAGTGAAAACAAAATGAAATATTTATCTTCACTCAATGTAGAGCCCACAAAGACTAACTGCTTAAAATATGGAGAAAGTGAACCTAAACATGTAGAGGACATTACTGATAAGATCATTAATACAGTTTTTGAAAGGCTGAAGTTATTTGTTTGTCCAAAATTGCAAATGGACTTCAAACCTTCACCTGCCAAAAAATCTTCAATACAATCTCAGCTTAGTGCTTATACAATTAAGTTAGTAAATATCGTTTTGCACGCTATCCAAAATGAACTGGAATTCAATGAGAAAAAACTAAATCTTAGGGAGCTAGACCATAGCAAGTCCTTTACAAGTAAAGGTTTCTCTATTGCTTCTGATAAAAAATTAGAATCTCGTGTCACAAATCTCAATGATGACATTACAGCAAGTCCATTATTGTCTTGTATTTGTGAGATTTTATCAAGTGGAAATGAAGATCAAGAAAATATTTCAGTTCATTCAGATAAGCCAAAGTCTGCACCTTTACATCAGCATGACAATGTTAATAAACAAAACATTTTGCCAAGTGGTCAGGATAAAAAATCTTTTCACAAATACTTGTCTATTCCTTGTGCTATCCACAGTGTTGTTAATGGAAAAGATCTTGAACAGAATACCAAATTGCAAGTGTTAGATAGAATTGGAGAAACGTTACATGAAATGTTAAGCAAACTCATAGATACTCATCCTGACTCTCAGCCATGTTCTAGTCAGCAAAACAGAGAGAAGAAAAGTAAAGTTCATCAAATGGCTGCTACACTTAAGTCTAATATTCAGATCATTTCCAAAACTATTTTGGAATATATCCTTGAAAAATTATGTAATGTTGACATGGATACTAATTTTGTAAATTCTGGATTTAAAGCTGTATCAGACTCTCTTGACATTGATAATCTGTCATTTGACTCAATTATTGAAGAAATGGCCAAATGTACCAACATAATCTCCAGTGTAATTTCCAGAATGATGCAAGAGGGTAATAAAGAGGTGACTAAAAGCAAGGCAAAAAATACTGTTCCTGTGTCTCCCAAAACAGAAAATGCAAAAGAAATACACCCAAATAAATTGAAAGCTGCTGCTTCAGATATTCTTAATATGGTTTTTGCTAAGCTGGAAGTATTTGCCAATGGAAATTTAGAAACTCTAGGTGTTACTAATGATGACAATAAAAAAGACAATAGCATGGACTGTGAACATCAAAGTAATAGTGTTCTTAAAGATTCACACGAAGAATCATTGCAGTCTGCTTTATACAAACATGCAAAGATGGTATCAAGTGCTGTTTTGAAAGCCATTCAAACAGAATTAAATTTAAACTCCTCAGATCTTAGGACAAGTATAAAAAACCCACCACCTGAGACACAAATGTTCACGAATATAGTCAATTTAATTTTAGATCTGGTATCCCCAGATATGTTTAATGAAACTGAATCTGAAGACACAGGCACTGAAAGTTATCGATACAAACCAACTTATGGAAATTTTCTTCCTGGAGGAGCTGAATCAGATTCATTTCTAGAAGATGATGCACATATAGAAAAAGAATTCATTAGAGAGAGAACATCACTCAGAGAAGAAGCTAAAATGTGTTCTAATCAGTTGGTCTTAGAACAAACCTTAAACACAATTGAAGTGAAACTCAAGGAACCACATAAATCTCCAGTCATTCCCATTGTAAGAAATATTTTGAATGAAATTTTTCAAAATGACTTAAATAATCCATTAAATATGCTTTCTCTCTCCCACTCTCATGTTAGTGGCATGCCTCACAATGTTCTTGAATCAACTGCTCAAACATCTATTCACCTTATGGATAAAATGATGTGTCCTTTAGTGTCTGACACAGATGTAACCATAGTAGCAAATGATGTTGTTAGAACTGTATTTCATAAACTTTATTCTGCTGCCATGTCAGAAAAAAATGTAAATGAAAATAGTTATAAAACTGTTACCTTTTCGGCAAATGTTTCTTTTTGTGAACACACCTATGAAGGAAACTCCTCTGTTACTGTGTTGAACAGAAATCCATGTACTCTTCAGTCCAGATTTCATATTGACAAACAGACCAAAGTAAATATAGCTGAAGATATTGTACAGGCAGTATTAACAGATTTAGAAACTTTTGCTACTTCCAAAGTAAAATCTCTCTTTTGTCCCCAAGTCAACTTCACAGTTCCAGTGACTTTACCTAATCAACAGGAAAAGAGTATATTGAACTTATCAGCCATAGACTCATATGGTGATGAGCAATTTTCTTCTTGTTCAATGGATCATGTTATGTCAGGAAAGACTGATACATTGTGCCAGCCTTCTTTGTCCAAATTAAATATTTATGCAAAACAAGTGGCTAGAAATATTTTACAAGGAATCAAACATGAATTAGATAAAGAAAGAGAAAGTTCTTTCTTGACTCATAACATCATGGTTTCTGAAAGTATTGCAAGTCAAATCGTTAACACAGTGCTAGATATTGTATCATGCAAAAGCAAGTGTGACCAAAAAAAATCTGACAAAGAGAATGATTCAGATCAGCAAGAAAGTATAATTGAGAAGTTGTTCAATAAGACTGAGTATCAAAAAATACTTCAATTTCAAATACAAGATACCATTGAAGGTATCTTGTGTGATATTTGTGAAAAAATCATGTATCAGAATAATCTATCATTTGCCACACCCAAAGATTTAGGAACAGATTCTGAAATGTTTATTGAGGATGCAAGTGAGATTACCCCTAAACTTTTAGTCCCTAAATCAGATGTCATTTTGCTATCCAAAGACATAGTGGATATTGTTCTTCATAATCTCAGTTCTTCTGCTGCACTTGTCCTAAATGAAAAGTATCCAGTTTCTGCAAGACTGATCTGTGATGTACTTCCAAAAGCAGAGTGTCAACAGTCTCTATTTATGGAGTCAAAAAGTGAAGGAAAACCAGAATGTTTTCAGTATTCAAGAAATAAGAAATCAGCTTATGCTGATGACAATCAGATAGCTGTAGAGGAAAAAGAGGACATCAAGAAATCTGCTCCTGACCCATGTGAAGAAAATGCTAATTGCATTACTGAAACTATTTTCAATCGATTGCAATCTTTTGCCACAGAAAGAGTAGACTCACTAATTACTCTTGCTTTTCAGCCTAAAGAAAAGTCACTTGTTAGCCCAGAAATGGGAAATTGTAAACAAGATGATAGCATTTTTCATGAATCAAGCCAAGTAGAATGTGATGTGAATGTCTTAAAAATATCAACAACTAAAAGCATTCTCAGCCAAGAGCATACAGAATCCACATTTGCCAGTTACAGAGAAAAACTTGAAACTATCATTCATTTATCACAAGCTAGCCTTAGGGACTATGCTGACATCATTGCCAGTGCCATTTTGAAGCTTATTAAAAATGACTTAGACTTAGAAATTCAAAAGATGTACCTATATCCAAACAACATTTTATTTCAAAAAGATATCATTGTGAGTGAAATTGTTGACCATATCTTAAAATTTTTGTATAATAAAAGATCTGCAAAGGAAATTAGTTTTTCCTCAAAAGAGAATTCTCACTTTTCACAGTTAACTGTATCAAATGAAATATTGCTTGGACACAAAGGGAAGGACAAAAACATCACACTATCACTGCTTACAAACTATCCATTAGAACAAAACCAAATGACCTTTGAAAAGGAAAGCCAGAGAATTGTTTTGGAAGAAATATTTATAAGAAAACAAAAAGAAAAAACTGAATTCAGTTCAGTGAAAGAACTTTTGAATGAGTTGGATCAAAGATTAATGGAAATCGTCGTCCATTTGCCTCCATTTAATGAAATCCCCAACTTTACATCTGATTCTAAAATTAAAACATCAGATATAATACAAAAAAAGTCTTTTCCATCACATATTAATAGTGTAGCAAATGATATAGTTGAAAATGTTTTGGGGGAAATATACTCTGTTGTGGTGACATTATTATACAAAAATAATAGAAATAGTGATGATAGAGATACACCTGAAAACAGTGATGGCCCTTCAATGAAACCACCATGCCTTAGAGAAACTAAGCAAGCAAGAAACAGAAATAATACCCCTAAAGATGTGATACCACCTGTATACCCATATGCAGACAGTCAGAATACTTCTGTGTTAGAAAACAATTCTTTGCAATATTCAGCATTGCAAATAGGAAAGAATTTAGTCCAAATGGTTCTCAATAAAATCACAAATTTTGTCTCACTCCATCTAGAAGAACATTTGTCCCCTGAATGTCACTCTGATGAGTTGCAACATCTTAGACTACACAATCCTAAGGGCAGCTCTAAGCCAAGTTTTAAAACAAGTTTAAAAGCAAGATCAAAAAGTACCTCTTTGTCTAAATTTAAAACAAAGCCACATCTAGGACCCAGTAGTGCTAAGGCCAAAAGTAAGACCAAGCTGGGTGCTGGAGAGAAGACTCCAAGAGATAGTAAGTCCAAGACTGACATCCGATTGCCACACATCTTATCAACAGGAGATGCCAAAAATTTACTGAAGACAAGATTGCCCACCTCAGAACTAAAAATATATGCCAATGATATAACAAGTAATATTCTGGAAACAATTATGAAAGAACTTGAAAGAGTGACACAAACTAGAGCCATGGTAAATATAAAAGCTTTACCATCTGATCAAATCATGGAAGCAAGTAAAATTGTTAATACAGTTTTGCAAGAATTATATGCTACAAATAACCACAATTTGGCTTATCCAATCAAATTCTCAAATCTGCATGATCTCAAATTTTCACAGCAGAATTCAGGTGTGAGGTTTTCTGCCAAAGAACAGGCATGTTTTTACTTAGAGAATGTTTCCTCACAGCTAGAACAGATATTTCCTAAAGAATGTATATTTAAAAAAATGTTTGACAAATGGCAAACAGAAACAAATGATATGGAAAATGAAAAATTTAAGCTATTAATGATAGCTGAAAATGTCTTGACTGAAATTTCAATAAAAGCAAAAGATTTAGAATATTCTCTTTCACTTTTAAATTTGCCACCTCTTGAAGGTTGTGAAACCAGGTTCTACAATCACTTTAAAGGTGGTTCAACTAGAGCTGAAGATACCAAAGCACAAATTAATATGTTTGGAAGGGAAATTGTTGAAATGCTATTTGAAAAACTACAGCTGTGTTTTTTGTCCCATTTGCCCACTCCAGATAGTAAAGGAACTCTAACAGGTAGGAAAGAATACATCACTACTAAAAGTAAACACGGTTTTCCAATGAAGCACATCCTCAACAGCTTACCAAGCTATAACATGAAAACAAAAAATCAAACTTCTACAGGGTCTAGGAACCAAATTATTCAAGAGATCGTAGAAAGGGTCTTAAACATGTTAGAGTCATTTGTGGACTTAAAGTTTAAGCATATCTCTAAATATGAATTTTCTGAAATAGTGAAAATGCCTATAGAAAACCTTTTTCAAGTCCAGCAGAGACTATTGAGCAAAAAGATGTTGCCAAAATTACAACCGCTGAAAAAAGTTTCTGATGATTCCAAATCAAGTACTATTATCTCCAAGGAAAACATACAAAATACCCTCTTACAAGTTCATTCCTTCCATTCAGAATTACTTAAGTATGCTGTTAATATTGTCAGTGACATGCTTAGTATAGTCAAGAACAAGCTAGACAAAGAAATAAGGCAATTGGAACCATCTTCAAATAGCATATTGGAAGAGAATATTGTAGCAAGTGAGATCATTGGTGCACTAATAGACCAATGCAATCATTTCAATGAGTCTTTGGTCAAAAACCTTCCAAAGAAAAATTTGTTTCAAGGAATTGAAAATGTTTACATTGTTAATCAGGTTCACTTAGCATCAAATGTGAAAATGCCCCCATCAAAATTAAAAGAAGGCAGTTTGCAAAATAATCCTCTACAAGGGAATATACCTGGCTTAATGTTTTATTCAGAGGAAGATATGAAAAAAAAGTACAGAGTTTCATCAAATTCACCCTCGTATGTTAGTTCTGATATAGAAGACACAATTAAAAACTCAGAGTCAATGGAAAGGCCTAATTCCAAAACTGTGCCATCATATTCTAGGAACAGACTACAACACCACAGGCCAAGGAAATCTAACTTTGGGCATTTTGATGAAGATTTGAAAGGAAGTAACTCTCTTCCCGAAGGCAGTGTCTTACAAAAACTGTATAAGAAAGCAAATGAATCCACAGAAGAAGCACTAAAGCAAGTTATGTCATTCATAGAAATGGGAAAAGGTGAAAATCCAAAAGTATTTCATTATGAGCCCCCCAAACCAGTTGGTGAGCCAAATGAAATTCACACAAATGTTTCTCCTCTCAAAATATGTTTAGCTGCAGAAAATATTGTCAATACTGTACTGTCAAGCTATGGCTTTCCACATCAACCACACACTAATGAAAACATGGAAACAATGAAGCCATTTTTCATATCAAAGCAAAGTTTTTTGTCTGAAATACCTAGCGCACAAAAGAATAAGGATAAAAGTTTGCTTAGAATGTGGTGTAAAAGAGTCAAGTGTATGCCTGAAGAAGAAACCAAAAACCCTGAAGCCTGCAGGGGAGATTTTTCTTTATTGCAGAAATGGCAAAAGAAGAACTCAGAAATAAAAATAGAGACTTTAAAAGAAGTTGAAGTCATTGCTTTTGCTGATCATGAACTGGGTCCAAATGAAATTCATTTAGTAGCAAGACATGTTACTACATCTGTGGTCACACATTTGAAGAACTTCAGAAGTCAAGGTAAGCAAGAGGTAACTTATGTTAAAAGTTGGCATAATTTAGGGAAAATAGTAAAAGAAATGTTTAAAAAAATTTTCCTGTCTAATAATGTGCATCCTCTGTTTTTCTGAAAATAGCCTTGAAATTGGGTTGTTTATTCCTTTTAAATGTTTCATGATACTACAAAAAAAAGTAAAGTTAAAAAGTTAAGCATTTGCATAGTTTGAATCTAACCAGGTGTGTTGTTCACTGTATTGTATCTGGAGATGAGATAAAAAAAACAACACAGGGGATTTGGGTTGAGGCTTGCACCATGTTTACAGAAAAGTTTTCAAAGTGCTTATAAATGATTCTACCATTGTAACTTATCACTAACATATCCAGTTTGACACACTTTAATATTAGTCAAGATGATATTGAAAGACCTTAAAAGTAAAACATAGCATAACAATAAATGTTTTGACAAAATAACTTAAAATATTTATATGAGGCCTCTAGATAGGCCTGGAGATAGGATATTTTACTAATTCTGGAAATCATTTCTTTGCACTAGGATTTCCAGCTTCCTCGAGTCCATAACTATCCAATTAAAGCTAATATCAACATGTGATTTAGAGATTTATATTTTGGGGGCCTATTTTGTGAAGTTGATGGCTAAAATTAAGATTCTACAAGATGAGAAATAAATAGTAGAGGGGAATCCAATGTCTTTCTTCATTAGTTTTTCCGTTTTTCTTTAGTGAGGTGCTCTGAAGGTAAAATACACATGTAAATAATTACCAATATATTGAATTTTCCTTATTTTCTGTAGTCCATGCTAAAAAAATGATACTGTTTTCTTTTTTAATTATCTGCAGAGGAAAATGTGTCTCTTATTTCTACACTGTCAAGGAAAAACTATGACTCAAAACAACCTCTAAGAAGCATATATAGTAATTCTTCACTTTATCAATTTTGTGAATATCTCACTGAATCAGTCATTTGCCATTTATTTTCAAGCATTTCTGATGGCACTAAAGACGGTAAAGAAAAAAATAAAGCATGGGAAATCCAAGACACAGCATTTAACACAATTATTTCAGTTCATTCTCAGATGTTCGAGAGCAGGTCAATTTCTGTTGGAGAACTTGCTTTAAATATTTCTGAAATCATTATTGAAATTCTTTCTAATGGCAATATTATAGAGGCTGACATTGCACAACAAATGATTTCTGTAAAAACAAAATACATTTACTGCCCAGGTGTAACATCTTCTGACTTTGATAATTTCTTTCAGGATCTCTTAACAGGAGTGATACATGTATTGTCCAAAGAAATAGGAATAAATCACCACTTTGAAAACAATGGAAGAAACATATCATTTTCCACACTTAGAAGCAATAATGTTTCCATGTGCAACAAAACTAATACCATAGGAAATCAGAAGAGCCCCAGAGACTGGGAATCATCTACTCACCAAACTGGTCAACTTGTTCAAAAAAATAAATTAAATTATCTAGCATATAAATTAGGCAATCTGGCTAGTAGCCTAAAAACTCATGAGTCCAAAGAAGTAGTCAATAAAGTCTTTAATATTGTTTTAGATTTATTTTTGCCAGATGAATTCCCAGATGGAGATATAGACTCTAGTAAAATAGAAAGAACCTTTTTCTCCTCAACAAATAATCAACAAAATGAGAGAATACTTAGAAACAACCTAGGACTCTCCCCTAAGTCAGTGTTTCTTCTCAATGTTGTGTGTGAGAAACTTATTAGAGCACTTCTGGAAAAATACACAGGCACTGTCTTTCTTGAGGATGGTCCTCTTTCCAATGAAATAGCAGCAGAAGACTGTCAAGTTTTAAAAGTACTTCAAAATGTAGAAGATGGAGCTTCTGATTTTTGTAAAGGATCAATGGACTGTGAACAACTTCAAGGAGATTACATGTCAGACCTTTTGGAAAATCTGGCAGAAATGGATCAAGATTTATTGTCAACAGACTGCATGCTTAATATTATTTCCCACAGCTTGGTTAATTCATTGATGGATAAATTGTCTCACAGTTTACCACAAGCTCCTGAAAGTCTACCTTTAGAACACAAATATGTGAACTGCAGAAGAAAAGAATTACAGTCTTGTTTCACAAAAGCAAAAATATCAAAATTAACAGAATTAGGGCAAGGTAAAGCCTCTTTAGAGTTCATGAGTTATGACAGTAATTCTTTGACCAGATCTCTGCATGATCCCTGTGTGCCTAGCTTCAAAATACATCCACCATTTGGCAAGCAATGTACAGTAAAACCCTCTTCTTTGTTACCTCTCGTTAGAGAGGAAACAAAGGAAATGGATACAATAGCCATTCATAACAAGCTATATCAAAGAGGTATGAACAAAGGTATTTATTCAGCCACATTTTTGGAGGAAATAATTTCAGAATTGTTTTTTAATCTCTCTACATCATTGTGGAGGAAAAACGCAAATATCACCGAGGCCCATCTCAATGAGATAAATATGTTACTTGTTAACAATGTAGTGAATGAGTTTAATAATGCACAAGTCACTGTTCTGAGAAATGCTGAGGAAAGCCTGTATTTTCCACCAATCCATAAAGAAACTGTTAGTAAGATTGTTGACTCAGTTTATTATGATGTTTTTCAACAGTATGAACTCAGAGTTACCTGTGGTAATAATCTGGCATACAACAATAATTCAATAGCAGAACAAATATCTAGTGGCATATTATTAGAGATTTTGGACCACCAACTCCCATCTTGCTTCAGGAAAAAGCTCAGACCCCACTCCTACTATCCTCTAAAAGCTGAAATTATATTGCAAAGGCTTCAAAATAGCCTAAGAAAATTTACTTCTGAATCCAGGTCTTCTAGAGGCTATAGCACTATGTTACCACACTCATTTTTAGAAGTTGTCATTGAAAGACTTTTATCTCAGCTCATTCCTTCATCCATTAAGCCTTCTTCTTTGGGTAAAAATAATTTAATAAGTTCAGATTTTAGTGAAACATCCACCTGCATAATAAATAAGGTTATGTCAGCCATTTCAAAACATAAAATCTGGTTCACTAACTATGATAATCAATATCTGTGCACAGGAAAAAACCTCCAAAAGATGGTGGATTCTGTTTATAGTAATATTTTGAAAACATCTGACTCTCTTATGTCAATACAGAAAAGTATAGTCAGCCGAAGTCCAATTATGATTGATCGAATAGCCAGTTTCATTATCCAAGAGATTATTGAAAATCATCTTCAACCATTTTTGTGTGGAGAGGTTTTACCTCATCCAGGGATCCCACTGGATGCAGTATCTACTATGGTTAAACAAGTTCTCAGTGAAGTGATAGAGTCATACAGACCCCAGAAGCCATCACCTTTAGGCACTTATCCTGATACATTTGTAAGGGAGATTGTTACCCGTCTTTTATTAAAGATTTTTAGCCCAAAATCCAACACCGAAGTTAAGCTGGAAGACATGACTCAAAAAATAGTGAACTCAGTGAATAACCATTTTGACAAAACTAATATCCATATTCTATGTGGTGGCAAAGAGCAACCTTTTCCCTCTAAAGATAAAGATACTGTGGATGAACTTGTCACCTCAATTTATGGGAGTGTTTTAAAGCAGCATGGGCTAGTCCTTGACATTGGTAAGGAGTCTGCAAATAGTGATGTTTTTGTGGAAAATATTACCAAATTGCTTGTAGCAGCTATTTCAAACTACCTACTTCATCCACTGTTTTCTGGAGATTTGTCAGCTTCCTCCTACTCTAATTCAATGGCTGAGAATGTTCATGACATCCTTAGTAACATCAGTAAATCTATCAAACCAAGCCAGACTTTACCTCGATATAACACCTTACTGCCATATGCATTTTTAGAAGATATGATCAGAGTACTATTATGTAGATTCTTTCCTTCAGCATCTAGCATGATTCCAAACAAAGAAACTACAAAAGATAAATCAGGAAAGAATTTCAATGAAATTGCTTCCAATCTAATTAGTGATATTAGGATGAAAATTTCCCAACATGAAATTAGATTTTCAAAAGATGAAAAAGAAACAAAGTTTGTTTATTCAGATGATGATGTCCAACATCTTGTTGACTCAGTATTCAAAAATATTTTACAAAATTCTGGGTCTCAAGAATCAGTGGAGCAAAATATCGTAAGCAGTGATGATGTACTTATTGATAAAATAGCAGGTTTCATCATTAAATACATCTGTGAACAGCATCTTCAGCCATTTGTGAATGGACAGTCATTATCTTCTTCCTCATACACATGTTTTGAGAATGAGAGACAGCCGTTATTTTATTCCAGTGTTTATTCCTCAAATTTTTTGGAAGATGTGGTCTATGGGGTTTTAACCAAAATATTCCACCGAGTGGTAGGCATTGTGCAAATGAAATCAGTGAGAAACTCAGAAAATGAACTGTTTGATAAAGCTGAAAAGCTCATCCATTTGATAACAGAAGAATTCTCAAAAGCCCAAGTTACAGTTATAGTTAATGCTGAGGAACAATTGTGTTTGCCTCAAGTGGAGAGAGATGTAGTAAAAAACATTATTGACAACGTGTATGGCAAAGTTTTAGAAGAGTATGAAATGGAAATTAGGCCTGACAAAGATTTTCTAAGTGACACAAAGACATTGGCTGCAAGGATAACTAAACTCATCCTGGTCGAGATTTTTGACTTCCAAATTCATCCAGATCTTGTAGCAAATTTGCCCTTTATGTCACATTGCAAACTTAGTGAAAGTGTTTTGATAAACAGAGTCCAAGATTATATTAGTAAATCAAGATTCCGAAGACAGGCTTCAACAATGTATACTACTATGCTATCACATACTCATTTAGAAAAAATAGTCACTCAGATTATATCCCAGATTAGTCCATTGGCCTGCAGTGCAGAATATCCAGACTTAAGTAATACAGTCATAAAACTCATAAATGAAATCATGTCCATAATTTCAAAACATGCAATATGTATTACTAAACATGGGAATGAAAAACAAAGTATGATTTCAGAAAAAGATATGCAGTCTATGGTTGATTCCATTTATGCTGATCTTTCTCATTCAAATCTATACCAGTCCCTTACAAAAGATAAAAAAGACATAAGTAGTATACCTGTTTCAAAAATAGCAAGTTTTATAATAAAAGAAATCTTTAACCATCATCTACAGTCATTTTCACCTGGAGATAAAAGTCTCCTTTCAGCTTCAGCTGATCAAACTTACAAACAGAAAGTGATAGATCCTAAACAAAGAGAATTGTCTTTCATTGTGAACTCGGCTGTCTTTTTAGAGGAAGTAATTTCTGAGCTTTTATGCAAAATTCTTTATGCATTCACACATAATGTCTTGGCTGCTGAAAATCCAGATAGAGGAAAAGCCAAAATTACTAGCATTGTTACACAGTTAGTAAAATCAATTGTTCTAGAGTTCACCACATCAGAGATTTTAGTTGCAGATCACTTGGATGAAAAGTTGTACTTTTCAGAGACATATAAAGAAATGGTTCAAAATATAGTCAACTCAATTTACGGAAAAATATTAAATGAATGTCAATCTCTGATTCAAGTATATAAGACTATACAAAATGACACTACCTGTTTTGGAAGGAAAATATATCATTTGGTATTGGAAGAAATTTATGATTATCAGATACAGTCTTTAGTTTCAGGAGAATTAATGTATTCTTCCTACTCTTCCCCTCGAGCTGATAACATCATCAGAAATGTGCTCAGCATTGTCTTGGAGGATAGCAACACCTTGCCTTCGTGTATTACTGTGTTCCCTCGTTCTCTTCTAGAAGATATGATTTATAAGCTTCTATTGCATATTTTTCCTTCAAGTGGCACTGCAAATGAACTAGAAGAGGGAAAGGTTACACCTGATGATGAGTTTGTGGATGTAGCTTCAAAACTAACTGATGAAATTATAAAGGAAATTTCTGAGCATGAGATCCGACTTGCCACAGCAGAGGAGAATGCTGGAAGTATGCAATTAGAAGCTATTGAGAATTTTGTTGACTCCATCTGTAATAATATTTTGAAAAAATCTGAATTCCAGGCTGAAGTACAGAAAGATACAAGCCAAAAAGGAGATTCATTTCTCAGTAAAATAGCTGGCTTCATTATGAAGGAAATCATGGACCATCATTTACGACCATTTTTATATGGTGAAGGATCATCTTCCAGTAATTTACCTAATTATTACCATCCCTCTGTAGCTGCTAAATCTGGGAAAGAAAAGAGACAGACTTCTCTCTTTTCAGCTACATTTTTGGAAGACCTAATTGTTAATCTTGTTCACAAATTTTGTTCTTTCCCAACTATTACTGAAGATTCTGAGAAAAAGGAAATGTCAGAGTCAGATATTGTAGGCTTAGCTATCAAATTTGCAAACTCCCTCTTAGGGGAATTTAGGAAAAGTGAGATTAAAGTTTTACCACATGCTGAAGAAATATTTTCTTTTCCACCAGTTGATAAAGAGACAATTGATAAAATATCCAATTTTGTGTATGATCAGTTCATAGGGAAATTTAAATCTATTGATATTCAAGATGAGAAAAGTAACATTGTTATAGAAATGATTGCCACTTTAGTCCAGAAGGCAATCTCTGCATTCAAGATTCAACCACTTTTCTCAGGAGACTGGTTTTCAACATTCTTTTCATTTCTGAGTCCAGATAATATCACACAAAGGGTTCAACTGCTATCAAAGAAAACCTCTAGGCAGATACCTAAGTGTTTAAGAGGGAACCAACTTACTTTATCAGAACAATCATATAAACATACTTTGCCAAGCTCAGATCAGAAAAATATAATGGCCAGTTTTGACACAGATAAGGTTGCAATGAGTAGAAAGAAAAGCTTCAATACTAAAGATACATCAATTAAAAAAGGTGACACCCAAGAGCCATTGATTAAAAGCGACGCTATGAACCTTCTATCAGGATCACCTACAGATGTGGCAAGTAAAAAGAAAGGTGATGAAAATACACTGAAAATACCTGCTAAAAGTGATAATGAGAGTGTATCAAAAGTTACTTCTCCAACTACCAGTGTGAAAAGGAAAGAGACTCAGGAGCAATATTTGAGTGAAACACTTAAAAATAATGAAATGAAAAATGAAAAATCAGCTCTGAAAAATGATCAGGGGCAGGGTGATGAGTTATGCACACATTTGTCAGTTGATGCTAATGATACAGCATATGAGAAGGAAGTACTTGGATCAGATTTTGAAATGGACAATGAAAAGAAAATTGACAGTACCAATAAGAATTCAATAAAAGAAGATGGCAAGACCACTCAATTGTCATCTTTGAAGCCCAAGACAAGAAATATGAAGACTACAACCCAAAAGCCAAGCAATGAAGAGAAGAGTGACTCTCCCGCTCAAATAGCTGTGGATGAGGAACAATACTCAGATGATGAATGTGTTCAAAACATCATTGAAAATATTTATGACAATGTTTTAATAATATCTTCTCAAGAACCATCAGATTTTTCAAAACCCAGATCCAGCAAAAGCTCCCTAGGTGATAATGCACTGAACGTAATTCAAGAGGTTGAAAAAGATTCTGCACAGGCTGATGTAACAAGGGACTTACCTCCCTTGATTAACAAAAAAGTAACTGTTGATGAGAGGGAAAAGCAAGAGAAAAAGAGAGAGAAAGAGAGTGAGAAAGAACAAGAGAAAGAGAAAGAAAATGAGAAAAAAGGAGAGAAAAAGAGTGAGGAAAAAAGAGAAAAGGAGAAAGTAAGAGAGAAAAAGATTAAAAGTAAACCAGACCATCTTCAGTACCCACCAGAAAGTAAACCTGGAATTTTTCCTGCTAAATTTCTGGAAGATGTTATCACTGAAATGGTTGACAAATTAATCTTTTCTTCCTCGCCAGAAGTACAAACGTGTGATAGATGTCTAGATGTAAGTGAGGATCAAAATCAAGCTGAACTCTATGACACAGCTATGAAACTTATTGATTCACTGTTGAAAGAATTTGCAGATGCTCAAATTAAGGTATTTAGGTCAAATGAGGAAAATGAGGTTTTCTCACATGCAAGGAAAGAGTCTTCTGTTTGTGCAGCACCCCCCTGGTATAAAGAAACATCTGCAGATGAAGCATCATCCAGAATTAAAGTGAAAAATGTGGATAAAATGCCACATATGCATAAAATGACTGAAAAAACCTTTTCCAATAAGATGCATTTACATAAGACACCACCTATCAATGAAACATTGGTTAATAAAGTTGTTCACTCTTCTGTTTGCAATATTTTGAAAGAATATGGATCTCAAGAATCTATTTGTAAGAATATCAACAGTAATGGGGAAGTTTTGGCTAGAAGGCTAACTAGTTCAGTGATAAATGAAATTTTTCAACATCAGCTTAACTTAATATTTTGTGATGAGGTTCCAGTTTCAGCATGTTTGCCTCTGGAATCTCAAGATGTTGTTAAAAAGGTCCAAAAGGTGACCCAAACAGCCAGCAAAGAATGTCAAACATCATCACCATATACCATAATGTTGCCTTACAAATTTTTAGAGGATGTGATTTCTACCCTTTTATCAAAAATCTTCTTAACCATATCTAACACCAGCAGCAAAGGAAAAATATCTGAGGATAATTTGTCCACAGAACTTGACTTCCTTAAAATGAAGTTAGTAAGTACAGTGGCAGCAGAAATTGCCAAAGATGAAGATATGATTATACAGTATGTAGAATCTTTACATCCCAATGATGATGAGATTATTCAATTAGTGGTTCAGACTATATATAATAATCTTTTGCCACAATTTGGATCACAAGAGATCATACAAAACTGTATAACAAGTGGATGCAGGCTCCTTTCAGAAACGATAGTTGACTTAGTTCTACGAGAAGTGACTGGCAATCAGTTGCAGAACTATTTTTGTGGAGAATTAACTCCATGTCAGTGTGCAGAAGTTGACAATGTTGTTGAAAATATCCTTAAAGATATTACCCAAACTACTCCACCGCAACCGTCACATGCTAATAAGTTGTCTTACAACATAATAGAAGAAATTGCTGTGAAATTTTTATCAAAGCTATTATCTGCATTTCCAAATAAGCATGAGGAAAAAAACAAATCTCTAGGAACTGAAATACAAGAAATAATCTCAAAAATATGCAAATCAGTCCAAGAATCTATCTCCAAAAGTAAGATTAAACTTGTACAACCAACCAAGGAATCAGCTGCTGTACCTTTAGCTGACAAAGCAACTATTGAAAAAGTAGTTAATTCTGTTTATGACAGTGTTTTAAAACACTCTGGCTCTCATACTTCTGTATTTAAAGATTTATTGAGTAAGAGCGATATCCTTTCTGATATAATAGGTTTTTCAATGGTGAAGGAAATTTCCAATTCTGAATTTCAACCTCAAGTAGAGGAAGAAGTATCAAGTTCAGAATTAGTTCTGGAAGCTGTCAAAATTATGGAAAAAGTGGTCAAAATTATTGATGAACTTAAATCCCACGAAAAATCTTCATCCACAAAATGTTCTATGTTAGATGCCAAGGTTTTAGAGGAAGCATTGGCCTTATTCTTGGCTAAAATAATGAGATTGCCAAGTGCTGAAAGCAAAGATGCAAATAACTTATCAAAGCCTGAGTTAAACAAAATTGCATCTCAACTGACAAAATCTGTAACAGCTGAAATTTCCAGAAGTAACATTAGTCTCGTAGCTGCTGATCCCAAAGAACCTTCTTTAAATCCAGAAAATATAGAAATGATTACTCAGGTTATTGATTCCATTTATAGTAATATATTGCAACAATCTGGAACGCATGAAGAACTTTACGATATAAAGGGTAGAAGCAAAGAATTCCCTAAAAAGTTGGCTAATTTAATTATTGATGGAGTTTCAAGTGTTCCATTAAATAAACCTAGCTCACACAATTCATATGCTGATCTCTTTGGAGATCTAGACATTAATAGGATCCTTGAAAAGGCACAAGAGTATGCTGTGAAAATGACCCCTAACTTAGACAAAAAAGAATCAGATGAAGATATGTTTGAAGAGGAACTTCCAGTTAAAATAGTTCCACATGTTGGGAAAAACCCAATCAAAATACATCCAAATATTATTTCAGAGCACTTGGCAGTCATTTCTTTAAAAACTCAACCTCTTGAGAAACTTAAGATGGAATGTTTACAAAGAACTGGACATAGCATAGCAGATCTGAGAAGAGCATCAATAAGTGGGAGAAGTTATTCCTCCTTAAACTCACCTAATTTAGGCAAGATAAAGAAAGACAGACGAATCTCTTTGGATAGGACAGGACGACTGGATGTAAAACCCTTAGAGGTAAGTACAAAAGTGATTGCAGAAAAATTAGTGAACAGTGAGTGAGATTTGGTGGCTCTGTGATTTCTGTGGAATGAATGTTGCTATTGCTCAGCCCAACAGAGAACTGGTTGCACCAGTTTGACCATACAGTAATGTGATTTGCGAGAACTTGCCATATAAGTTCAATAACTGACTCCAAAGGTCTCCAGCTAGTTTTCCTAAGATAATCCAATTAAACTAGCTTTATTTGAAGAAAGCCAATATAAGAATATAAGGACATATCCTTAATAATAATATCAGACCAACCGAATTATAATTGTCATTTGAAGATTCAAAAGAATGTCTATAAAAAAGGACCAGTTGAATACAATACTAGGGAACCAGGCATGGTGGCACAAGCCCAGTAATTCCACCAGGTGGAAGCAGAAGGATCCAAACTCAAGGCTAGTCTGCACCACATAGCAATACCGTGTCTCAAAAAGAATGGAACACCAGGGTATATGAAACCACCTAAAGTACTTTAAATTCTCAAATTTAAGGCTCTCTTGTAGAGGTACTCTTTTTTTTTTTCTTTTAGCAACATTCGTTATCAAACATTAGACTACAAACTGTTAGATTGCACTTATTTTTATGATTTCATTTTAATTACATTATGTTCTCCTGTTTGCTGTACACTCTGAAGATGAGTGATTTTCTTTCTTCTGTTACTCTTGTTCTGAATTCAGTTGGCCTAATACTTCTATTTTTAAGAACGTATTTCTCCTTGCTGTAGATATAACTGCCCCATAGCCCCATTCCAAGTCTCCAAATACATTAAACTAACAGTCTTCACAATGTCAAAAAATATGTTCTTTTTACAAGAAAACCACTAGTGACAATAGAATTGTTTAGCCAATGTATGAAGTTACAATGATCTATCACACATTTTCACTATTATCAAAGCCACTTATATTGATAGTATGCATTTGTAATAGGACTATGGCCTAAACACTGAGCAGTTTTATAGAACTATGTTTCCTGCAGCATAAACTCAGAGTGAATTGTTTTCCAGTACTATTCTGCAACCCACTGAATAAAGTTTCAAAGCTGATATATAAGTTAATTAGTGCTTTATGTTAATCCATGTCAAATATTAAGATTATCATGAACTGACACTCCTTTAATCTTTTTTTAGCCTTAGTTTCTTGAAACATATGATAGCCCCTTCCATTTTTAAAACTTCCTCTGCCATCTGAGTTCTGATCTTATTTTAGCATATATTTAGTGCTATTCATGTATGTATAATTCATCCCTTGGAAATAAAATTTGTGTTAATAGACTATAGAATAACATTACCCTACATCGGTTTTTAAATTTTCTATGGAATTATCTGTACAAATACTACTCTTAGTTATCAATTCTATGCATGTAGGCCATTTATAAGCCACAGAAAACAGTAAATGAATATTTAAATTAAATATAATACCTTTGGCCTTTTAAGAGAAGGGAGAGCCATCCTACAAATTTTCTAAAAAGGAGCAGCCATAGGGAACTCAGTTAAGGCATAGAAATTTTTTGTACCAATCTGAGTGTGAGTTATATCTATCCTCAACAAAGAGAAGGGAAAGAGCAGTAGATTAGTCAACTACTGTAGACACTTGGCTCTGGCTTAATTCACTGTTTTGAAATGCCATAAATTTTCAACTCACCAGTTGCATGTTAAGACTGCATACAATAACAAACCCAAAAAACATGTAGCATGAATTGAGATTTTCTAACCTACTCTTTTCTTCACTAAAATGATCAATCAAGGAGTTGCTTCTAATTGCTTCCACAGAAGTTTCCCTTAAGGACTTATTATCTGGAAAGCTGGCTTGCAAAATTACAAAGGAAGACTAAGTCTAAGATTCTTAAATTAGTTTAGAGTTTTCAGTGGCATGGTCAAAAGCTAAAGAAATGGAGGAATTCTGTTAATTATAATTATCTTTTCTTAGATCTATCTTTAACATTGAAAATAAAAGTTGAGGTTTGACCAGGGAGGTGAAAAAAATGAATATTTATATATTTTGTCCAAAGAATCAATAGTGGAGGGGTATGGAGTAAAAATCTAAAGACTTCAATTTTGGCTAATCATTATTTTTATAAGTGAAATTTAGGTAACATCTTGACTTTTTTCTTAAAAATAAGAATTTAGATTGCTCTAGGATTCCTTTCCTAGAATTCTTTTTAAAAAATTAGTTATTTACTTCTGTCACAGAACCTTCAATGTAGAGCTTAGACAAAAAAGAACCCATGTTAGGCCCGCTTTTTGGAATAAATTCTAATTATGATGATCTCACTGTAAAGGTAATGATAGACACGAACATATATTTCTTAATGATTTTTATTTGTTTCTTTTAAGTATTGCCAGTATACCAGGAAGCATCGTTGAAGATATTACTTAAATTTAAACTAGAAATCATAAGAAAATAGCCATGTCACAGAATACTACAGAAAAAATGATTGAGACATTTGCTTTAAATATTTTTTGTGCTTTCAATTTCAGGCAGTTGGCAGAAATTCATTTCAGAATATAAGAAAGCCTGACATCACCAAGGTAGAGCTTTTAAAAGATGTTCAAAACACAAAAGATCTGATCATTCGGTTAGTAGCTCATGATATTAATCAAGAAGCTTCAGAAAGTACCCCAGGAGAGGAAATAGTTTCTGATGAAGATGAAATTATTTTAGGAGAGGTTGTTGGACGAGAAGGCTTAGGAGAACTATCTGAAGTTCAAGTGAAAGAAGTTGTGAAGCCAATAGAAAGCAAAGTTGTTTCTCCCAAGCCAACAATAAGCACCAACAGCTTAAGAAAATTTTTAGCACTAAGCAAATGTTGTGAGCCCACCTCTAGTGCAAATATTGAAAGTATTGAAACAACCTCAAAACAGATAATAGAATCTAATGAGATAGATATTAAAAGAGCTGTTGCTGAGCTTGACCTGGCCACTTCAAAACCCTTGGCTGAAGCAGACTCGTCTTCTAGGGAGAAAAAGCCACAACATAAGGTAAGTGAGAAACATGAATGTTAGCAGCTAGAAAGACTAGAGAATATCACAAGATCTGTCCATATATGTACCAAGGCAAAAATGAGTATTAAAAAGGATTCATTGTCTTCCTAAGCCTGTACATATTTATAGTATACAGGAAATAATTAACAGATGCAGCAATGAAACTAAATGAGGGAAAGCAGGTAACAGAAACAAACATAGATTAATTAATAGCTCAGGGGAAAAAAAAGAAACTAGTTCAGAGAAATGAAGCCTGATTACTTAAACCTATAGATTGCAAACATTTTGTATTTGGGCTAGTATACACTCACTGGACATTCCTTATGGAAAGTCTTATGCCCACAGAATGGGACCAGAAGGTTGGCTGAGATAGGAGGAAGTTATAAAAAGGTCCATAGAAAATCAGATCATTACCTACCATGTATGATGCCCTTGATCCACAGCACTGCAAAAAAAATAAAATTAGAATAAAAAAATAAAACAAGCAAGCAAGAAAAAAGACTATTGAAATCCTCACTCTCACTTCAAAGCTATCAGACATGTGGACAAAATACATAGCTAACTTTTTTCTTAAAAATTTTTAATGACTTGCTAAAACGTGACAAGTTATTATTGGTTCCATGGCCTCAAATGATAATCTGAGCCTCATTGACCCTTTGAGTTTCACTCTGTTCAAAAATATGTACTTGTCAGCCAGGTGCAGTGGCAGTCACCTGTAATCGCAGTGGCTCAGGAGATGGAGACAGGAAGATCACAAGTTCGAGACCAGAGGCAGTCTGCATAATTTGGCAAGACCCTGCCTCAAAAAAGTTTAAAAAAAAGGGAGGGGATGGGGATGCAGCTCAGTGGTCCAGCACTTGTAAAGCATGCAAGCACGAAGCCCTGGGTTCAACCCCGAATAATGCAAAAAAAAAAAAAAAAGTACTAGTCATGTTTTTAGAGACTACATGATTTAGGACTTCCTTTCCCCTGGCCCCTAATACTAGGGAGCTGATCCCAGGGCCTCATACATGCTTTGCAAGGACTCTACCATTGAGCTGCATCCCTAACGCCTTTTGATTTTTTTTTTCTTTTAATCTTGAGACAAAGTCTTGCTAAATTGCACAGGCTGCCTCTGTTCTTGAACTTGTGATCTTGTGATCCCCCTGACTCTGCCTCCCAAGTTGCTGGGATTTCAGGAGTGTGCCACAACACTATGCTGGTTTAGGATTTTTTTTAACAAGATAATTCTCTTTCTTGTCCATTTGATGTGATTCCTAGGTTAACACAAAAGCTACAATGAACCACAGAAAATGAACATATATAACTAAAGTAAATTCAGAACAACATGATTTCCCAACAACAGATTACAGTCTGTGTTAAGACTGACCTGGCAAACTTCTGAGTTGCCCAGGGTTGTATATCTCTTCTTCCTCCTCCCCCTTCTCCTCCTCCTCCTCCTCCTCCTCCTCCTCCTCCTCCTCCTCTTCCTCCTCCTACTCTTCTTCTTCTTCTTCTTCTTCTTCTTCTTCTTCTTCTTCTTCTTCTTCTTTCTCGGTAAAATGGGATTAAAATATTTTTAAACTTTAAAAATAGAAGATTGCATTCTTCATACACTCTGCTAGGTTTATGTTTAAAATCTGTCCAAAACCCAGTATCATAATTTTAAAAAACCTCACTGAGCCATTTCAAATGAATTGTATTGGAAGAGACATTTTAATTAGAATTATAGGGTTCATATCTAAAACTTATAACCTCTAAAATTGTTTTCTCATTAGAGAATAGATTAGACTGCAAAAAATGCCAATAACATGAGAAAGTACATATCAAACTCAACTTTGTGTAACACCTGATTTGAAATTTTGCAGAAAGAAGAAAGGAGTCTTGTTACTGAACCGACACATTACTTTATACACAGAATTATGAGTTCATCTTCATACAATCAAGAAGATCTCATTTCATCTGCCAGGTACATGATATTAATGCAATATAAATATAGAAATCCAAGATGAATATAGGATTGATAGGAATAATGGGGACCCTGATAAAGCTGTAATTGAACAAGTATTCAGCTGCAGAACTTCCCTTTATTCTTCCCTGCTTTGACCCCCCACTGTGGGAAAATACTAAGCAGCTTCTTATTACCTGCTCCTGCATTTCTAGTTTCTTAGCTTCTACACCATTTCAAGACCTGCTTTCTTGTGTATTAATGTCTTGGCTCAGGTATTTGTTAATGTGTTAAGAGTATTTTTTAACCTAAGAGAGAGTCATTGGGTAGGCAGTAGAATTTGCACTATGAGCACAAAATAATTCCTCCTCTGCTCTTTTAAATAAGCTCTTTTCCCTCATTTCCCCCTACCCCATTTACATTGAGATTGACCTCTCCCCCTTCATCTCTCCTCATTTACCCTACTCCCTCTCCTGTTTTCTCCAATCTTCCCTTCCCTCTGCTAGATCCCTCCCTCCTCCTTTCGACTCCTTAAATAGTCTCTTCAATGCTAAGTTTAATTGAGCTTTTTATTATGTTTCAATTTATGTATAGGATTTTTTTCTTTTAAGTTTGGTTCAGCTCCCACATATGAGTGAGAACATATGGTATTTCTCTTTTGGGGTTTATGTTCGTTCACTTAAGATGATCTTCTCCAGTTCCATCTATTTTGTTGCAAATTACATTATTTCATTTTTTTAATTGCTGAGTAGTATTCTATTGTGTATATGTACCATAATTTTTTATCCATTCTACTGTTGACGGGGACTTTGGTTGATTCCATATCCTTGCTATTGAGAAAAGTTCTACATTGAACATGGAGACACAGGTGTCTCTGTGGTGTGATGACTCATCTTCCTCTGGGTATATTCCCAGTAGTGGTATAACTGGGTCATGTGGCAATTCTATTTTTAGTTTTCTGAAGTATCGCCATATTGATTTCCAAAGTAGTTGAACCAAGTTATAGCCCCAGCAACAGTGTAAGAGGGTTCCCTTTTCTCCAAAACCTTGCCAGCATTTTTTTGCTATTTGTTTTATTGATATTGGCCATTCTTACTGGAGTAAGGCAGAATCTGAGAGTTGTTTTGATTTGCATTTCCCTAATGGCTAAGGATATTGAGCATTTTTTCATGTGTTTCATGGTCTTACAAACGTCTTCATTTGAGAACTGTCTATTCAGTTCCTTTCCCCACTTGTGTATTGGATTATTTGTTGTCTTGGGAGTTGGTTTCTTGAATTCTTTATAAATTCTGGAAATTAGTCCTCTGTCCAATATATAGGATGTGAAAATTTTCTCCCAGTCAATGGGGACTTCCTTGATTCTGCTGATTGTTTCCTTTGCTGTACAGAAGCTTTTCAATTTCATGTAATCCCATTTATCTATTCATATTGCAATTTCCTGAGCAATTGGAGTCTTATTAAGGAAATGCTTGCCTATGCGTATATGTTGCAGCATATTGCCTACCTTTTCTTCTAGTAATTTTAAGGTTTCTGGTTTTATGTTGAGATCTTTTATCCATTTTGAGTTAAGTGTCATGCATATTGAGAGGTTCAGGCCTGTTTTCATTTTTCTGCAAGTGGATATCCAAGTTTCCCAGCACTAGTAAGCTAACTGTTGTAATACCTTTAAGAAGAATTTAAAGAAGAAAGAGAAATGTAAGTTGGAGTATTCATAGATGAATTCTAGAAAGCAATAGACTGTAATGTAGGCCTTTAAGAATGAATAGGAAATGCATGAGAAGAAGACAATTCAAATTTTGGTTGCTGTAGGAACAAAGTATGGAGTATATGGCAGTTGTGGAAGACTGGAACAGCAGTTGTGGAAGACTGGAACAAAGTACACTGTAGACAGGAAGTCTTAGGAACAATTATCAAGAACAGTTAAAATATCTAAAATTGTTAAGTTTATAGGAAAATTCTCTATCTGGGGGGAAGGTTTCATTATACAGAAAAAATCTATTTAGTTACTTTTTTCCCATTTCATATAGTAGAATTATTTCCTTTTCATGTGACATTATTTTGGGACATCTATGCCTAATCCATCATTGTATATTTTCCTTTGCAAAATTACTGTTTTAATATACATGACTAGTAAGCCAGGCAATTCTCTATTGCTTACATATGTAAAGCAGAGAAGGGACTCAGATAATACTAAATAAAAATAAATTTAGAGTAAGATGATACTAGGAAACTCTGGGTTCTTGTCTCTTCATCGATACAAACATAGAATAAATAAACTAGAAATTCACTACAACAACTTTTAAGAGTTTTGGAAACCAGTATACGTTTGCAGCAAACAAATAAATAGTTCAAGCAAGAAAAGTATACATTTAAAATGGAAGAGAAAAATCCTGTGGATTTTTGCTTATTCTTCACCATCCTCCCAGTATGGCTCAATATAATAGGGAAAAAGGAAATCACAGTTTACACCCTCCAGGTGGTATTTATTTGCAATGTTTTGGCCTATTCTTGGGCTTGCTGAGAAAATTATTTTTGTCTCACTTGATAAGAAGCCTAGATGGGCAGTTGTGGAACAGTTTGAATCTAACCCTGGCAACCAGACAAGGTAGTTGATAAATGATGCAAAACATGCAAACTACAAGCATCCTGCAGAATTACAAAGGCCTTAGACAAGATTATGAGAAGTCAAACACAATAGAACATCTAAGGATCTGAGAAGTAGTAAACTAAAACTTTTATGTAATTAAATCATTTAACAGTGGCCCAAATAACTAAGGAAATTGCTAAAAATGTTTATGAACAAATGTGAATATCAACAAATTATTATTTTAAAAATAGAACAAATTCTGGAGCAGAAAACAGTAACTGAACTGAAACATTTACTAGACGGTTTCAACAACAAACTTGGAGCAAGCAAAAGAAATAATCAAGTGAACTTGAGCGCATCATTTAAAATTATCAGATATGAGAACCAAAATGAAAAATGACTGATAAAACATGAATAGAGCCTAAGGGATTAGAGGAATAGTTTCAGGCAGACAAATTTACAATAGTAGGGCACTTCAATATGCCAATTTGCATAATGGAGAGACAAACCAGATCAAGTGTCAAAAGGGAAATAATGAATGTGAGCAACACATTGAACACTTGGATCTAGCAGACATATAATTACCACTGCAAACAACAACAGTAGAATAAAATTTTCTTAAAAGTATATGCAACATTCACTGTGGCAGCCCATATCATAGGCCACAGTAAACATCTTTACTACATTTTAAAAGTTTGACTTCATCCAAAATGTGGTTTACAATTGCAGTGGACCAACCTGAAATTGATAGCAGAAGGAAAACCAGAAAATACAAAAGTACTTGTAAATTAAATTATACAACTTTACCTAAAAGATCAAAGAAGAAATCATTATGAAAATACAAAAATATTTGAGATAAATGACAAAATATACAATAGCAAAATTTATGGCATATACCTAAGAAAATTAAGAGAGAAACTTATAGTTTTAAATTATTTATTTTAAAAAACAAAGATGGGGGATGAACATGAGCAATGTATAATGTATGGAAATGTCATAATGAAACCTATTAACTTGTACATTAACAAATAAAATACTAAAAAGAAAACAAAAAAAGAACAAAAAGCTTATATCAGCAGGTTTACAACTTATGAAAAAGAACAAATTACTGTCAAGCCAGCAGAAGAAAGGACAAAGATTAGAGCAGCAGTGAACAATATTGTTGTGGCTATGTGACATCAAGTTAGATCCAACTCATAGCAATCCTATGTACAACAGAAGGAAACACTCTCAGATTCTGATCCACACAAAGAATAATAATTGATGCTTTTGAATCGTTTTAAGTTTAAGCCTATTGTTGCAGCAACTATGTCAATCCATCTAGTTCAGAGTCTTCCTTTTTTTCATTGACCCACTACTCTCCCAAACATGATATCCTTATCTAGAGATTGGTCTGTCCTGACAACATGTCTACAATAGGTAAGACACAGTCTATCCTTCCTTTCTTCCAAGGAGAACTCTCGTTACACTTCTAGGACAGATCTTTTCAGTCTTTTGGCAGTCTATGGGATATTCAGGGCTGGGATTTAGCTCAGTGGATAGAGTGCTGCGCTGCAGTCTCTGAGGTCCCGAGTTCAATTCCCAGCACCGTGAAAATGGGAGAAGGACCGGGCAATCCACTCCCAGGGGAATCCTGAAACAGCCAGCCATTGAAAACCCTATGAGGGTCACTATGAGTCGGATATCGACTTGACGGCACCTAACAACAACAACATAGGATATTCAACATCCATTTCCAGCATCATGATTCAAAAGCATCAATTATTCTTCTGTGTGCCTTTTTTAATATCCAGCTCTCACAGCCATATGATGCAAATGGAAATATCATAGCATAGGTCAGGTGCACCTCCATCTTAAATGTGACATCTTCACTTTTCAATACTTTAAGGACATCTTTTGCAACAGCTTTTCCCAATGTAGTGCATATTTTGATTTATTGGTTGCTGCTTCCATGGATAGGGGCTGTAGAACCAAGTAAAGCAAAATCTTGGATAACCTTAATCTTTTCTCCATTTACCATAAATTTGCATATTGACTCAAGTGTAAGGATCCAGAAAGAAGGCTGTATTCTTTGACCTTCATCAATAAATATTTCAAATCCTATTCAGCAAGCAGAGTTGTGTCATCTGCATAATGCAGGTTGTTAGTGAGTCTTCCTCCAATCATGATGTTGAGCTTTTCATAAAGTCCAGCTTCTCAGATTAGTTGCTCAGCATAGAGATTGAAGAGGTACTGTGAAAGGATTCAGCCCCAACACATAACTTACTTGACTTTAAACCAGGGAGTTTCCTTGTTCTGTATGAACAGTTCCCTCTTGGTCCATGTACATAATCTTCATGAATACAATTAAGTGCTCTGGTATTCCCATTCTTCACAATGTTATCCATAATTTGTTGTGAACCACACAGCCAAATGCCTTTGCATAGTTAATAAAATATAGATAGGCATCCTTCTGATATTCTCTGCTTTTGGCTCATATCCATTTGACATCAGCAATGATGTCCCCAGTTCCAGTCCCTCTTCTGAAGCCACCTTGATTTTCTGGCAGTTCCCTGTCTGTATAGTCCTGCAGTCACTTTTGAATGATCTATAGGAAAATTTTACTTACATGTGATTTTAGTGATATGATGTGATATTTCCCACATTCAGTTGGATCCCCTTTCTTGGGAATATGCACAAATAGGGATCTTTTCCCAGCACCTGGCCAGGTAGCTGTTTTCCAAATCTCATGGCATGAACTAGTTAGCTGCATCTGTTTGTTGAAACATTTCAGTTGGTATTCTATCAATTCCTGGAGCCTTGCATTTTGTCAGTTCCTTCAAGGCACCTTCCACTTCTTCCTTCAGTACCATTAGTTCCTGATCATATGCAACCCTTGGAATGGTTGGTCATTCACCAATTCCTTTAGGTATAATGACTCTGTATTCATTCCATCTTCTTTTGATATTTCCTGCATCATTTAACATTTTCCCTTTAGAATCTTTCACTATTGCCACTTGAGGCTTGAATTTTTTATTCAGTTCTTTAAGCTTGAAAAAAATGACTGCATTCGTCCCTTGTGATTTTCTATCTCCAGCTCTTTGCACATGTCAGTATAATATTTGATTCTGTCTTCTTGAGATGCCCTTTGAAATCTTCTATTTAGTTTGCTAACTTTGTCATGTCTTTTACTTTAGGTATTCAACATTCAAGGGCAACTTTCAGAGTGTCTTTTGCCATGTAATTTTGTCTTTTCTTTTCTTCCTGTCTTTTTAATAACCGTTTGCTTTCCCCATGAATCATGTCTTTGATGTCATACCACAACTCGTCTGGTCTTTAATCATTAGCGTCTAACACATCAAATCAGTTCTTGAAGTGGTCTCTGAACTCAGGTGGTATATACTCCAGGTAATACCTTGGCTTGTGTACACTTGTTCTCTTTTCTTCAGTTTCAGCTTGAACCTGTAGATGAGCACAGCAATTTATGGTCTGATCCACAATCAGCACCTGATTTTTTGCCAACTTTTGATATTGAGTTTTTCCATTATCTTTTTTCACAAATTAGTCAATTTGACTCCTGTGTTCCATCTGGTGAATTCCATGTGTGTGGTCACTGTTTGTGTTGGTGTAAAAATGTATTAGCAATGAATAGGTGATTGTTGTTGTTGTTGTTGTTAGGTGCCGTCGAGTCGGTGTCTGACTCATAGCGACCCTCATAGGGTTTTCAATGGCTGACTGTTTCGGGATTGCCTTGGGAGTGGATTGCCAGGTCATTCTCCCATTTTTGCAGTGCTGGGAATTGAACTCAGGACCTCAGAGACTGAATAGGTGATGGGTGTGACAAAATTCTATTATGCGATCTCCAGCATTGTTTTTGTCAGTAAGGCCACATTTTCCAACTACTGAGGCTTCTTCTTTGTTTCCAACTTTGCATTCCAGTCACCAGTAATTATCACTATATCCTGATTGCATATTCAATCAATTTCAGATTATGAAGCCTAGTAAAAATCTTCCCTGTCTTCATTTATAGCCTTAGTGGTAGGTGTGTAAATTTGAATAATAGTCACATTAACTGGATTTCTTTGTTGTTGTTGTTGTTGTTAGATGCCATCGAGTCAGTAGCCAACTCATAGCGACCCTCTTAGGGCTTTCAGTGGCTGAGTGTTTCGGGATTGCCTTGGGAGTGGATTGCCAGGTCCTTCTCCCAGATTTCTTTGTAGACATATCGATATTATTCTATCACTAACAGTATTGTGGGCTGGGATTTAGCTCAGTTGGTAGAGCTCTGCACTGCAATCTCTGAGGTCCTGAGTTCAATTCCCAGCACTACAAAAAGGAGAGAAGGACCTGGCAATCCACTCCCAAGGCAATCCCGAAAATGTCAGCCATTGAAAACCCTATGAGGGTCACTATGAGTCAGATACCGACTCGAGGGCACCTAACAACAACAAAAACAGTATTGTACTTCACAATAGATGTTCAGATGTCTTTTTTGATGATGAATGCAACCCCATTTCTCTTTAATCTGTCATTCCCGGCATAGTAGAACATATGATTATCTGATTCAAAATGGCCCATACAATTCCATTTTAACTCAGTGATGCCTAGAATGCCAATTTTTATGTGTTCTATTTCCCTTTTGATGATTTCTAATTTACCTAGATTGATACTATGTACATTCCATGTTCCAGTTATTAATGGATGTTTACAGTTGTTCCTTCTCATTTTGAGTCATGCTACATCAGCAAATGTAGGACCCTGTTTACTCCATTCCTGTCATTAAGGTTGATTCTACTTTGAGGAGGCAACTCTTCTTCTGTCATCTTCTGAGTGCCTTTCAACCTGTGGAGTTCATTTTCTGGCACGATATCTAACATTATTTCTTTGCTATTCATAGTGTTTTCAATGGCTAGTTGTTTTGGGAGTGGGTTGCCATGTCCTTTTCCCTAATCTGTTTTAGTCTAGAAGCTCAGTTGAAACCTGTCCCCATGGGCAACCCTGCTGGTATCAGTAATACTGGTGGCATAGCTTTCAGCATCATAGTGCCCATAGTATGGCAAGCTGATAGACACTTGTGGGAGTAAACAATATAGAGCATAGGAAGCAATAGAGAAAATAGAGTTTTATCTTCAAAAATACAGTAAAATTAAGACACTTCTAAATTTTCTACAGAAAAAGAGAAGGAGATGAGATAAAGAATGCTGGCAAAGATTTTACAGAAATAAAAAGAATTATGAAAGTGTGCTATGAAGTTTTATGCAAATAAATAGGATAAGCTATATCAAATGGATAAATGCTGAGAAATAATGTACCAAGACTGAGTTATGATGAATTAGAAAAGTATGAACAGACATTTTACTAGTAAAGAGAGAGTATTAGTGATCAAAAGCCTCCTACAAAGAACCATGTCTGGACCAGATAGGTTCACTGATGCATTGCAGCAAAC
The DNA here is from genome assembly GCA_007922755.1 of Pedetes capensis. NCBI lineage: Eukaryota > Metazoa > Chordata > Mammalia > Rodentia > Pedetidae > Pedetes > Pedetes capensis. The sequence continues at coordinate 16,996 of VMDO01007597.1, read as the reverse complement.
AAATAGTTATTGTCAATCTATCAAGCTTTTCCAAAAAACTTAAAGAATATAGAATATCTCCAAGTTCATGATGCCAACACTACCTTGATATTAAAATCGTTATAAGAAACCTACATATATCTCTGATGTGTATTGATGCAGGGGGAAAAGGCTTCAACAAAATATCAGCAAACAAAATTTAGGAACATGTTAGGAGGTTTGTAGACAATGGCCAAGTGGGGTTTATCCTAGGAACAGAAGAAAGTTTCAACATAGCAAAACTAATCTACACATTATGAACAGAATAAGGGAGAAACACACACTTACATACTTATATACTTAATTGGTGCAGAAAAATCTTGACAAAATTCAACAATGTAGAAATTCAACAATGTAGAAATTGAAGAAGATAGTCAACATAGTTAGGGTCACATGTAAAGAATCTATAGTCCTAATATTGTCCTCACTGTTGAAGGAATGAAAATTTTTCCTATAAGATCAGGAAGAAGAAAAAATACCTGTTTTTGTTGCTTCTATTCAACAAAGTACCGGAAGTTCTATCCAGAGAAATTAGGCAAGGCGGAGACATAGAAGGCTCTCAAATAGGAAAGATAGGAGTAATAAATAATCTTTATTTGCAGACAGTATTCTTTTATGTGTAGAAAACCCTAAAGAATGTCTTCTAAATCCTATTAAAACTAACAAATGAGTTCTACAAAATTGCAGAATACAAATTCAACACAAAAATACATTTTTTCTTCAAACAACAAGAAATTCTAGTAAGGATTTAGGTAAAAAGGAACACAGTTACACTGCTTGTGAGATTATAAACTAGTAAAGCCACTATGGAAATCAGTATGGAGATTTCTCAGAAAACTGAAAAATAGATGTGCCATATGACCTGGCTATAGTGCTTCTAGGAATATCCCCAAAGGAAGATAAGTCTTTTCCGTGTTTATTGAAGCACTCTTCACAATAGTAAAAGTATGGAATCAGTCCAAATGTCCATCAATAGAAGATTGGATTTTAAAAATATGTAATATACACAAAATGGAGTATTATTCATCAGTAAAGAAAAATGAAACTATGTCATTTGCAGCATAATAGATGGAACTTGAGATCATCAATATAAGCCAAACAATGTAGACTCAAAAAAGAGAAACACCACATTCTTGCTCATATCCAGGAGTTACAGCAACTGTAAAGAAAATATATATTCACACACACACACACACACACACACACACACGCACACACACACACACACGCAATCGTACATACATAAGATCAGAAAATACAATGAAATTATAATGAGGGTGAAGGGGGTTAGTGGAGGGGCATTAAAAAGTTAAATAGAACACAAATAAGTGTAAAGATATTCCATGTTCATGGATTAGAAAATTTATATTCTTAAGATGTCAGTGCTATCCAAAGTAATTTATAGATTCAAAGGAATTCTTATCAGAATAATAGTTTTTCAGAAATAGAAAAGTTTACCCTAAAATTTATAGAAAGCTCAAGCAATTCTTGACAACCAAAAGTATCTGGAAAAAGAAAAACACTGAAAGTCTCTCATCTCCTGATTTCAAAGTTCACTGAAAAGAGGCAGTTATTAGCACAATGCAGTACTATTGTAAAGACAGATTTATAGAGCAATGGAATAGAATAAAGACTTCAGAAATCAACCCTTGAACACACGTTCAAATGGTTTTTTATAATGGTGTCAGGACCATTTAGTGCAGAAGAGATATCATTTATAACACATGGTATTGGTAAAAATAAATATACCCACATGAAAAAAATGAAGTTGAATCATTACCTTATACCACATAAAATTAACTCAAAATAGATCAGACTTCTAGACATAAGAGCTAAAACTACAACTTTTCCAAAAACAAACAAAAGGGAGAGAAATCTTCATAACATTAGATTTGGCAGGTTTTTGTTTGTTTGTTTGTTTGTTTGGGTTTTTTTTTTGTCTGTCACACTAAAAGCATAGGTAAGAAAAGAAAAGAAAACATAGATAAATTGTATTTCATCAAATTTAAAAGCTTTTATGCTTGAAAGAACACTGTGGAGAAGGTCAAAAGTCAGCACAAGTAGTGGGAGAAAATATTTACAAATCATATATCTGATAAGGAATTAATACTGAATATATAAAGAACTACAACTACACACACACACACACACACACACACACACACACACAAATAGTCTGAATAAAAAAAATGTGCAAAAACTTAAACAAAAAATTCTCCAAAGCAGTTATACAACTAGCTAAGAAGCACTTGGAAACATGTTCAACATCATGTGCCATTGTTGTTGTTGCTGTTAGGTGCCTTCGAGTCAGTATCTGACTCATGGTGACCCTACATACAACAGGGGAAACACTATTGTCAGTGCTTCTCTGCTGTTCATAGGGTTTTCAATGGCAAATTGATTTTTGGGAGTGGGTTGCCAGGTCCATCTCCCAAGCATACAGCACCTGGTGTTCCCAGGCAGTCTCCCATCCAAGTACTAACCAGGCTCGACCCACCTTAGCTTCTGAGATCTGACCGGATCAGATACCACAGGGCTACTGCTGTGGGCTCACTTACCATTAGGGAAAGGCAAATCAAAATCACAAGGAAATATTTTCATTTAAAGCCATTAGGATAATTATTGTAAAGAAGAAAAAGAAAGAGTGAAGGATAGGAAAGAGTAAAGAAAGAATAAGGAAAGAAGGAAGGAAAGAGAAGAATGAAAATAACAAGTATTAGTAAGTATATTCTGGGGGTGCCAAAAATGTATACACATTTAAGAAATGTTATCTATGTATTACCATTTTTTGTGTGGTACTTGGTGGTTGAACCCACAACCTTGCACATGCTTTTGCAAATGATCTACCATTTTTAATTTTAATTTTGACTCAGGGTCTCACAAAGATACAAACTTTGTGAGGTACAAGCTACCTCTGGCCTCAAATTTATGATCCTCCTGGCTCATCCTTCCTAGTTGCTGGGATTACACATATGCACCTGTTTTATGTATTAATTTTTGAAGTTGAATTGAATTATAGTAGCAATGCATAGTATGACATTCTCTCAAAAATGTAGCATTAATCAAATGAATGCTAGTACCACCATGCAACAGGTATGGAAAAATGAAAGTTTTAATCCCAAGATGTAGAAACGTTTTTTAGCACTTTCTCAAAAGAAACTAGAGCCCTTGTGCACTGGTGGTGAGAATATTAAATAGCAAAGCTGTTGTGGAAAGCAGTATAGAGCTTTCTCAAAAAACTGAACATAGAATTAGCATGTGATCTAGTAATTCTACTTCTGCATATATACCAAAATGTATTAAAAACAGAGGCTGGAACAGATATTTGTATACCTATGTTCATAGGACCTGCAGCCGTACCACTGTGGTGTCTGATCCTGTCAGATCTTGGATGCTAAGCAGGGTCAGGCTTAGTTAGTACTTGGATGGGAGACCACCTGGGAACACTAGGTGCTGTAGGCTTGAGAGAAGGACCTGGCAACCCACTCCCAAAATACATTCAGCCATTGAATACCAGAGAAACACTGACAATACTGTTTCTCTTGTTGTGCATAGGGTCACTATGAGTCAAACACTGACTTGATGGCACCTAACAACAACAACATGTTCATAGCAGTATCATTCACAATAAACAAAGAATGATAGAAACCCACCTGCCAACAGTGGATGAATGAACAAGCAAATTATTATAGAACAGAGTATTTTCCAGCATTTAAAATAGAGAAAATGCTGATGCTACAACATGCATGAATACTGAAGACATTATACTAATTGGAATAAGCCACAGAAGGACAAATATTACATAATTCTACTTACATGAGTTCTCTTGAGTAAATTCCTAAATACACAAAGTAGAATAGTGGGTTCTAGGAGTCAAGAGGAGAGCAAAATGGGATGTTAGTGTTTATCAGATATGGAGTTTCAGTTGGGAAAGAAGAAAATGGCCTGGAGATGGATGGCAGTGATAATTGTACTACAGTGTAAATGTACTTAATGATACAGAACTGTACACTTAAAATGGTTAAGCTGATAAATTTTATTCATATTTAATAATAACTTTAAAAATAGGGGGAAAAAGTTATTTAGAAATCATTTTCTAATGGGAAGAAAGGCAAATATCACATGTTTTCTCTCAGGTAGAATCTAGATATAAGTATATACATGTATATACACATACATGAGCCATGCAAGCAGAAAGGGGGACCTTTGTGGGAATAAAGGTGATAGGCAGGAGAAGGCATGGGGGCATGAGAGGGTAATGGACAGTGAACATGAGCAATGTACACTGATATGCATTTATGGAAATACCATAATGAAACACTTTAACTTGTACACTAACTAAAAAATTACTAATAAAGAATCATTTTCATTCAATTTGTAATTTCAGTATTATACTGTTTCAGGTTTGCTTCCATAAGAAGAATGACTGTTCTTAACCAGTAATTTCCTCATTAGTTAAAAACACAAATTAATAATGATGTTCCTTTTTCTTTTGTTTTAGTGAAGCAGAGGATTTAACCCCATGTCCGAGTGGTAAAGTATTAGAAGGTTGGATAGTCTTCTTAATTTTAACAATGTATTCAAAAGGAAACTTTGTTTCTTACTTTGATAACTTAGTTTTTTGCTACCTTGATAAATTTCTTGAAGTTAAGTAGTGTGTTTTTTTCCCTTTAAGTATATCTACCTTTGGAAAGTGATTCAATATTATATATGATATCACTCATGTTAAAGGGAACAAAATACTTTGCATTATCTGAATTTAATTTGAAGTATATGGTCTAATACTATGAATTTAAATTTACCATGCTTCTGTGAGGAAATAGTCTATATTGTTATGCTAGTTTATATTTGGGCCAGAACCCATGAGACTTGGATTGAATAATTTCTTTGACAGATATGCTGTTTCTGTGTCATAGCTTAGCCCTACTAAAATGTATAAAAGGCTTTTAAAACTAAATTTATTTGCCTACATTAAAATCTGGGTCAGATGAATGCTTTTTAAAAAATTATCTATTTATATGGACTACTTAGGACATTTGTTAGGACTTTTTAGTCAACTATTTGTTCACATTTAAGAGGATAAATGTCATTCTGACAATAACAGCATGTGGAAGGGATAGATGACATGTTTCCTATAAAAGAGACCTCAGACTCAAACCACAAGTTTATCATGACTAGTTCAAACATGCAATCTCCTAAGAAACATATTCTTTCAACTTGGAAGTGGAAGTAATTTACATTAATATAACTCATAGAATAGCAGTAAGTCTGCCTGAATTTCATGAACATACCGTAACCCATGAGTATCATAATCGTAGGTAACATTTCTGAATTCTAGAATCACAGGCTGTTAGATACAGACAGAAGCTGCTGAATACAATTCTTTTTTACTACATAGAGAAGACACTCAAGCTGAGGGTGAAGCAGTGATATATCCAACATTAGTCTAAGTCAAAAATAGAATCCAGTCTGAATCTCATCTGCTGCCCTTAAATTCAGTAATTTTTTTTTACTTTGTCCAACTTTGTTGCTTTGATCATGTTTACTTCTTATATCCTTTACTAATACTTTAGCTATCCAAGTCTATCATTTATTTACTCATTCATTCAGAGACTTACTTAGGGTCTCCTTTTTTTAATAAGATTCCATATGTGAACAAGACTAATAAAGTCTTTTCTCTCATGGAATTTACATTTTAACTTGGGGTGGGGAGTCAAAATGTAAGGACATAAGATAATTCCAGATATTGGTATGTACTTCCTATCTCATTCATGACAGAATCCCAAGCCGTTATAATGGCTTATAAGATCCTCCATCATCAGGGCATCAGATTACCTTTCTTACCTTTTCCTTGGTTTTCTTTTTTGGCTCTCCCCACTTTAATATCCCTGACCTTGCTACTCTTCAAACTTTCCTGGCACTCAGGGACTTTGTACTTGCTAATGCTCCTGTAGTGCTCTTCCCTTTTATCTGCCTTGCTCATTTCTCACCTTCAGATCTTTTCTCACTTGTCACTTTCTCAGAGACACACACTTCTCTGATCACACTCTCTGACATTGCAACTAAATTCTCTTCATGGCCCTACCCATCACACATCTCTGCTTTCATTTTGTTCCTGGCACTTATCCATCAGATAAATCTACATTGACCCAAAGAGTAGAGAATAATTACTTGTGAGGGCTTTTCATAGGTACTTATGTATAGAGTACATATTTTTGCATATATGATATTTCATTGTGTTCTCTTGTGACACAGACAGGGAAGATAGGCTCATTTCCATTTTTCATAGGAGGAAACTGAGGGTGAGAGAAGTTAAATTTGATTTACCAATCTTCACAAGGCTCTAAACAGTAGAGCTAAGACTCAAACACAGCATTCCTAACCCTTTCACAGGCTAGCTGCCTTCCTAGCAGTGAGTCTTTGAGAAACTTCTCTCACAGGGTCACTTCTTCCAACTTAGCTAAATTTCTTTCACTGATATGGTGACCTCCTCCCCTAGAACCTCAGGCAAATTTTAGTTCTGTAGCAAATTCTGCTAGATTTCCTCAAGAGGATTGCCTCAAAACTCTCCTGATCCTAACCAGAAGTAACCATTTTATCATAGTTACCAGCACTTTCCATTTTATTTCAATCGTTTGCTTTTAATTAGGTATGTAAAAATAGTGTTAGAGCTGGAAGGGCCCTTAGGAATCATCTTCAGGGTAATACTTCATTCATAGATAAACAGGCCCATAAAGATTAGTTTTGTATAGATATGTAGCTACATGGTTATATAGAGCCTCCCTCCCCTAGTACATCACAGTTCATCTTCCATGATTCCTAAGTGAACAGCTAAGACATGCTACAGCAGTCTAGGGCTGTCATCTTCAGATTTGTTTCTGTTATCTATGCTTTAACTTTTATATGCCTAGTTGTATGATTGGTAAAAAATAAATTAAGAAGATCAAATTTGTGTCAACAAATAACATATACCTCAGAAAAAGTCTATTTTCCTTTTTTCCCCTCCTGTAGAAAGTTCACAGCAAAAAAGGCCAAGAAATTTAAGCAGTGTTCAGGTAAATATTTTCAATAACCTCTAATTGGTGTACTTTGGGGTACATTTCTGAATGACTCATTTCTCAAAATCTAATAAAGACTATGAAATGTGATTTGAGGCCTGCAGCCTAGCCCTGTGGCATCCAATCCCGTCAGATCTCGGAAGCTAAGGAGGGTCGGCCTTGGTTAGTGCTTGAATGGGAGACCGCCTGGGAACACCAGGTGCTGTAGGCTTGGGAGATGGACCTGGCAACCCACTCCCAAAAATCAATCTGCCACTGAAAATCCTATGAACAACAGAGAAGCATTGACAATAGTTTCCCCTGTTTTATGTAGGGTCACTATGAGTCAGATACTGACTTTTGGCAACTAACAACAACAACGTGATTTGAGGAACATCAAGAAGCATTCCCCTCTTCACAATTCCTTCCCACCCGTATCTCCACCCTGACTCTCATATGTAAAAGTCCCTTAGTGAAATTTTTCTCCCTTTCGAGTTAAATTGGCATTCCTTGATTTAGATGCACAGAGTAAGCCACTGATTCTCCTAGCATGTAAGTTCAATTTCATTGATTAGCTCTGTAACTTCAGTCTCTGGAAAAAGGTCTAAAAGGAGTGTTATTTTGCTCTGCCCAGGGCAGGTTCAGCCCAAATGAGAATTTTGTGGGCATAGGGAGGGAACAGTACCTTCAAAGATGGAGGAAAGGAGTGTTCATTCCTTCTACTTCTCCGTATTCCTAAGGCTGACTCTTTACAGGCAGCTTTACAAATAGCCCACCTACTCTACAGCATTAGCCCAGGAACATTTCCTTAATCCTCTTTAGAAAGTTTCCAGTGAAGAGTGAAGTTACAGAGTCTCTTCTCTGGTTTTGTTTGGTTGGTTGCTTGGTTTATTGCATTGTTGTCTTCTTGATTCAATTTAATTAACTTTCAAGCAGGTCTTCCCATCTCCATTGTACACAGTTTATCGATGAACCAACCACTTCTCAGTATCACTGCTGTGCTAGTCAGTTGGTGTGTCACTGTAGCAAAATAACTGATAGAAACAAACTTATGGAAGGAATGATTTATTGGAGTTTATGACTAAAGGATTTCAGTCCATGGAGTCAGGACAAGTATGGCTTTGGGGCAGGCAGCTGGGCTTGTGGCAGAGAACTACATTTAATGGCAGAACAGTAGCAAAGAGAGCTACTGGAACTGGAGGACCAGGTAAAACCTGTATAGGCCCACCCCCAGTAATCTGCTTCTGCAAAGCTACCCAAAGTTCCACAGCCTCTGCAAACAATGCCACAAGATGGGGACCAAACATTCAAACACAGGACCTTTGGGGGAAATTTTAGATTCACACCACAGCAATGATATAGCAGAATTTTCAGAATCACTTCTTAAAATCCTATAACTCATATTTACAGCTATTTTTGACAACTTTCCAAAGAAACTAATTTAATTCCACACTCAACCTAATCCTTACTTATGAATATAAACATCTGTTTAAAAGCTTCAGAGTTCACTTAGGTCACACTTTCGCAAAATAAAATCATGGTAACAAAGGAGAGAGGCTGAGGGTGTAGTCTGGGAATCTGTTGATACCCATTAAACCATGCTGAATTCCTAACTAATCTGGATCCTTTCTACTCTTCATTCTTTCCACCTTTTCCATGGTAAAATTATAGTTAAAATTGTTAGCCAGTCCAGTTCCAAGTAAGGTGGAGTAAGCATACGTAACCTCTTTCTTTTGTTGATTGCAACTAAAAACTCTGGACAGTTAATGAGGATCTGAAAATAAATAATGTCAGGTGTTTGGGCTGAGAAATCAAAACTCCAGGAGTAACTAGTACCATTGTGAGTTTCTTAAGGTTTTTTCCCCCTATTTCATAGTTCAAATCTAGAATTTCATAGAAGGAATGGATGGAATAAATTTCTGAGGGAAGGCATTGCTTTATGACCTGAGTTAGAAATGAGATTCCTGTGAGAAGGAGATTTGAGGGTAATTCCTGCTTTATTTCCCACTCTTCTGCACCTTTGGCCTTGCCTGAGCAAGTTCAATCATGAAGCTGCATAGCAGTGGGAAAAGAAACTATTGAGATACCACCTAAATTTCTGAAGGAAATTGTTTCTTTGACCATAAGAATTAAGAAAACGACTCCCAGTAGACTGATTAATATGAGATATACTTATTGTTGTTGTTATTGTTGTTTCCTCTGCTTTTTCCCGGCACTTTACCATGGAGATGGATGGCAGTCATGGGAGGTTTGACACAGTACACACAAAAGCTAAAGCCACAGAATGTTGGCCATAGGAATAGAAGAGGGGCTTCTGAGAGTCAAAAACTCTGTGGGAAGTTGTATAGAGGGAGGAACTTGAAAAAGAGAGTGCCTAAACATGTTTATAAAATCTCCTCTGAGCTATGCATGAGCCTCATTTGAAGTTGCAAAAGGCTTTGAGAACTTCAGTTATTGCTGAAGTTCACCACCTGTGCTCCTGCATTCAAAGAAATGACACATCTACAGAATAAAAACAGTATGGCAGCCATGTTCCCAGCACTACCGTGTAAACAGTGACTTTATCGTGCCAGACCCCCAAATAGCTGATGCCATTAGAGGAAATTGGTTGTTATGAAGTGAGCACTCTTATTTCTTCTGCTACCACTTTATCTATTATTAGAAAAGGATTTATAATTTACTCCAGTTAATCCAAAAGAGAAAGTGGGCAAAAAGAGCTTATGGTTTTCATGAGTTAAGATGCCTGAGCCTTTGACCATAATGTAATGGTAGCCAAGATCCTCATTCATACACAACAAGGACAAATTCTAAGAATCATAATTCATAAAAGTCATGAACCTGTGTCTCAAGAGACATTATTTGAGGTGCAGAGCACAGATTTCATTTATGCGAAAAGGTATAATGGTTGTGCTGTATCTTTTGAGTATTTCTAGGCATATATAATTTTTAGTGTTCAAAGAAAGACTAAGTTAGTGTCAATTTACCTTGCAGTTTGTCACCATCTTTGAAGGAACTAAGAATGATGGTGTCAGTGAACATCCCTCAAAGGAAATCATTTCAGGTACAAAAAAGACTATCGTTTTGACAACCAGTATAATAAAGCTCTAAATAACATCATTGTGAATTTAGCAGTTTTTATTATTTACCATCTCAGAGTGAGGGACCCTTCTCTTACCTATTACCAATATAGGATTGAAATATTCTTACCATTTGTATAAGCAGCAATTTTCATTTTATTATGCAGTTGTCTTTCTTTAACTTTAATCCAGAGGGGCAACAGATAGGTAACTAGCATTTATTAGGCCCCACCCATCCATGTTATTAAAGAGGAAAATGAGACTAATTGAGGAAAATGATAGTAGGTTCTCCAAAGTTGCCACACAGTTAGTAAGGTGTGGAGCTATGACTGATCATTATAGTCAACACATTCAAGTGGTTTCATGAGCAAGGTAGATAATATAAGTAGGTGCAATGTTTGAGCAGGCTTCTATGGCTCACTGGAGCTAGCATCCTCCATTTGAATCAGGGAGTTCAATTACCAGCATGTTAGATTCTTGCCTGCTCTTCTATTTCAATTCTTCCCAATTCCAAGAGAAACTGAATATGGGCGTTTTATATGAAAATTCGTCACATTTGAGTGTCACCTACTGCAGTTAAGATATGGGGCTTCGGTGTCATATGTGTTTTCAGGCCCCATTGCAACCTGTCTTAAACCAATATCTCTCTCTGAAAGCCTCATGTGCTAAATGAAAGGAGCCCCCCCTCAAATGAATCCAAATAGAGACTCCTGTATTATCTGTATAGTCCTATCTTATAACACACACACACACACACACACACACACACACACACACACACACACTCTCTCTCTCTCAGGGCTTCTCAACAGCACATTTATCCAACATAGGTAAAAAATTACAGTATTTTTAATGTACTTCTCCTTTCACATGAGCATTATGAAATAGATACCATCAATGTATATGGTTGAAGTTTACTTTCTGCCAGGCATGGGGCTCATGCCTATAAACCCAGCAACTCAGGAGGCAGAGGATCATAGGTTTGAGGCCAGAGGCAGCCTGAGTATAAGACCCTGTCTCAATTTAAAAAATGGTAGAGCACTTGCAAAGAATGCATGAGTCCCTGGGTTCAGACCCCTGTACTGCCAAAAAGAAAAAGAAAGAAAGAAATCTCCTTTCCTATTTGCATTATGAGGCATTTTCACAGAGATTTCTGCAGGAAAAAAAAGACAGACTCTGCACATCTGACTGAAGAAGGATCAAGGTGAATGCAGTGAGAAACTGAAAGCTTGGTCCCTATTGCCAACTTGCACCTCCCCCCACATTTTTTTTCCTAGGCAGTACTACGGAGTTGAACCCAGGCTCAGACACATGCCAGACAAGTGCTCTATCACTGAGCTGCACTGCCTGCCCCTTCTTTATGTTTTATTTTGAGACAAGGTCTTGCTAAATTGCTCAAGCTTTTCCTGGCCTAGAACTTGTGATTCTCCTGCCCCACCATCCAAAATTGCTGTCATGCCACTTTTTACTCATGCAAATTTAGGCAAGATATTTGACCTCACCAAACTTCAGTATCCAAACATGATAACATGATGATAGCATTTTTGCTGTTCCATTCACAGGATTGTTACAAAGGTCAAATGAAGATACTTTACATATGTTCTTTAAATCTAGCCCACAAATTATTTTATGAATGCCAACTTCTAAAATCTAAATCATCCATGCCTTAATACAACCTCCTCAGTTTGTGTCTAATAAACTGTCATATTACTTTTTCTTTGTTCACAGAAACTCCCAAGTCCAGTATTTCCAAACACGGCTCTAAAATGCTGGCGAAGGTATCTTCAACTCTCTCAAAGGTGTTTTCCCGATCTAACACCAGTATTCCCAAATCTTCTTCACCACCTCAGCAGGACGAGCACTGAAGATTCTATACCTGATAAAATTATGCTTCCCCTGGAAAATAAAGTGATTTTCAAAGCATAACTTAGTATCCTATGATTCATATAATACTGGAAATAAGAGCAAAAGAAAACATAATAGAGACTTGGGTAAATGAACTGTTTGATATTTTTTCTTAAATTTATTTTAACAGGTACATCAAAGCACTAAAGCTATACATATTAATAGAGTAACATGTGATGTCTCAGTGAATGTATATATTGTGTAATGTTTAAGTTAGATTAAACATATTTATCTACTAAAGCATTTATCATTTATAGGTAGTAAACTTTCAAAATCCTCTAGCTTTTGGAAATGTACAGGACATTATTGTTACCTGTGGTCACCTTATTATACATACCATGTGATCCAGAAGTTCCACAACTGGCTACAATAAATATTTTAGATATGTATTTTTATATAAGAGATTAAAATACTAGCATTACCTGTATGCCATGACAGTATATGACTAAAATTATAATTAGTAAAGTAGGCCATCCACAGTGCCCACCAGAAAATTAATATGGATTTTTCCTGTTAAATTTTTAGAGGGTGTTATTGTCAAGATGGTTAGCAAATTGATATGAAAATCAGGTTGAATGATATGACACAATCATGAAACAGATTGGTTCACTGTCAAAGGCACATGCAGATGCTCAAGAGTATTTATAACTGTTGTTGTTGTTGTTAGGTGCTGTCAAGTCAGTGTCCGACTCATAGCAACCCTACATACAACAGGTGAAACACTATTGCCAGTGCTTCTCTGCTGTTCATAGGGTTTTCAATGGCGGATTGATTTTGGGGAGTGGGTTGCTGGGTCCTTTTCCCATTTATAACTAGATAAAGGAAATGAGTGTTTTTCATCTTATAAAGTTTCATCAAAAATACCTGAGCATAAATAGAACTCCATCTGAAGGTAAATAATAACTGCATGAAACGGCTCCTTTGGTTAAAAAAGTTTCTTTTCAGACATGGTACCTCTTGTAGAAAAAGTATCAAATCAATAAAGAATTCTTATAAAGTTATTGAATATTTTATATAAATGTTTTACATGAATACAAATATCAAGACACCATTTGTGAGAATATAAAAAGTAACGGAGAATATTTAACAAGATAACTAGTGCAGTGATTTGTTTTTCAAAATCAGCTAACTTTTTTATTTTGTGAAATGGTTCCAACTTCAGCATGCTTGTCTCTGAAATCTAAAGATAGTGTTACAAAATCCAAAAGATGGGTTAAACAGCTAGTAAAGAATATCTGACACCATCTACTGAAAGACGGACTCATTAATTTTTAGAGAATGTGTTGTATTTCATCTAAAATTTTCTTTAAAGCCATCAATAGTAAGTCAGAAACCTCTGAGATAAATTTTTTGGCAAAATTGGATTCCATTCTAATAAAGATTTTTGGCACAGTTATGATAGAGAGCTCTAGAGAAAAAGTAGTGATTAGTCAAAACATTATACATAAAACAATGAAATTATTCAATCAGTGATTTAATCTATTTATGATAATCTCTAAGAAGCAGATCTCAAAGATCATGCAACACTGTATAATCTATTGATACTGACCTTTTCAACAAAGATATTTGACAAGAAATAGCTGGAAATCAATTTTAGAACTTTTTTCAGGAGAGCTAACTTTGCACCAATGTATAATAATTGACAGTGTTATGGAAAATGTCCTTCCATCTGTCATCCAAAGCAGTAATATTCCCCAGACTGAAATATTACATGCTTATAAAAGCTGTCTTTCAACATAGCAGCATATTGCACTGTAAAATTTTAAAGCACTGTGATTCACAAACCTCTGTATTTAAAGATTTAATATCTAAGAATAATGTACTGTCTGATATGAGAGTTTTTAATGGTGAAAGAAGCATCCAATTTTCTTTAACTCAAGTAGAGGAAGAAAAATTAAATTCAGAGTTAGTCCTTCTCAAACTTTTGGGAAAAAATGATTTAAATGACTTATAAATTTAAGTTTCAGGAAAAGCTTTTATCTAGAAAGGTTTTATGTTAGATGGAATGTGTTTGATAAAATATTGTCCTTATTCTCCAAAGTTCTTCACTAAATTAGTGAAGTAAAGATGCTAAAAAGTATTAAAGACTGAGCTGAAAAATGCATTACTGGGTAAAATATATAATAGCAGAATTTTTCACAATTAATATTAATCTAGCTGTTAACTCAGAAGAATACTTTTTAAATATGTAAAAATTGAGATGATTTCTTTGTTGATTCTTTTTATGTTGTGCTGAAAAAGGAGTTGCAAAAATTTTTGTATGAATATCTAAATAGTAAACATTTTAAGTTTGTAAGGTCCTTGGTTTTTGTCAAAACTACTCCATGTGCTGTTGTAGCACAAAAGCTCCCCAAAACAACAAGTGTCAATGTGATCTTATGAAACTTTGTTCATGAATATTGAAATTTGAATTTCATTTAATATTCACATATCACAGTATATTTTTTTCTGATTTTTTTGGTAGTTTAAGTTATTCTTTGGTCATGAATGGGTGACAGGCCAGATTTAGCCCACAGGTGTCAGTCAGCTGACCTCTGTGCTGTGATAATTTGGAACCCATGAAAAAGGTTATTATCACCTGAGGTATGTAGCTTGTTACCTGAAAATAATGGCCTTTACCAGAAAAGGTTCAAATTCCATTACAAAAAGTTCATAAAATTCAAATATTCATCTTGTTAGTGATTTGGCTATTGAATACATTGCTGATAAGCATCATTTATTGAAGAGACAATTCTCCCCCAACCATGTCCTCCTGGTTTGCTTGTCAAAAATTAGCCTTAAGAGGATACCTTGCTATATAACCAACATGGATGACCAAGACACAGAAAGAAAAATTTTGAATGATATAATTTATATGTTAATCTGAAACAAGTATACAGAGATTAGGACAGTAATTATTACTGTGAGTGGGCTCAGGAGGATAAAATTGGAAATGTAGGTCAAATGATACAAAGTAGAGGATGTATAATGAAAAATCTAGAAATCTAACATGCAATATGAAGAATATAGTTAATAATAATAGGAGGTCTTGTTAAGTGATTAGTAGGTTTTAGCTACTCTCATGAGGAAATTGAACTATGTGATATAAAATGGTAATTTACTTCACTATAACTATTTTAGTATCTATGTATTCCATGTCATGTAAATCTCAAGTATACACAGTAAAACTCATTTTAAAGAAACAAGATTACCAAAAAAGGTCACTTAAGTTTCTGAGAAGTAATATGCCAAGTAAAGTACACTTTAACTTTGTGTGACTTTAATTTTAAAATTAACATAATTCACACAGGAAAATAAAAAGATCTTAATAAGTTTTGGGAGTCTTTTGTTTGTTTTTTGCAGTATTTAGGGGTTGAACCCAAGGCCTTACACATATTTTTAAGTACTTTACCACTGGAATACACCCCAAGCCCGTTTTTATTTTTTATTTTGAGTCAAGTTCTAAGTTATGAAGGTTGCCTCTGGCCTCTGCCTCTGGTGATCATCCTGTCTCTGCCCCAAAGTCACTGGTATTACATGCATGCACCACCAACTCCAGCTCTTAATAAGTTTCTACCAGCATTTTAATACAGAAAGTTTCTTAGAGTACAATCAAATTAGCTACACTGTCTTAGTGGTGAACAGTGCATAAATTTCTATCACCCTGAAATAATTTGACCTTTTTTAGGCTTCACATAAGTTAAATTATATATTATTATAGACTTTTGTATTTTGCTTTTTCTACTCAGTGTCTTCAGTTTCATGTATTTTGTTTTATGTATAAGTAATTCATTCTCTTTATTGATGAGTAGTAGTCACTGAATAAATATACATTATCATCCTCTTCATAGACTGTGATTTCTTCTACTTTTAGACTATTATGAATGACTGTGCTAGAAACATTCTTATACAAGAATTTTTTGACCATCTGCTTTCACTTATGTTGGATTCATTGGGCCGGGGTTTAGTTCAGTTGGTAGAGTGCTGCTCTGTGTTCTCCAAGGTCCTGGGTTCAATCCCTAGCACCACAAAAAATGGGAAAAGGACCTGGCACTCATTAAAAATCCTATGAGTAGCAGAAAAGCACTGACATAGTGCCAGACATGGCACAGTGTAGGGGAGTATTTTGTTCTGTTGTACATAGGGTTGCTATGAGTTGGACCTGACTTGATGGCACCTAATAAAGACAAAATGTTAGACACATAACTAGGAATGTAATTTCCAGGTTGTATGTACATGAATATCAATTAAAATCACTAACTTACTAAATTGGTTATATATTATTTTCATTCTCACCATGTCTTAAATTATTATACAGTGTTGTGAACTATGTATTTTGCATCCACTTAAGTTTTAGTAGTAGTTAGTTTCTTTAACAATGTAAGCTAGGATTTGGTTGGGAATTGCTTTGTATCTGTTGATAAATCTGTAGACAAATCTGAGACATTTTAACAGCATTTCATATTCTGATAAATGTGGTTTATCTCTCTGCTTACTGTGGTTTTCTTTGATTTCAGAAAGCTCTATTTTGTGGTTTTGAATCTAGAGCCACTATACAAATTTAGTTTAATTTAATGTTAACTATTTCATTTTTAAATGTTAATATAAAGATATTTTTAAATTGGACTTTTATTGCCATTATGGAGAAGTATAATGGATTTTTGCACATTAGGCTTATAGCCTATGAAAATAACATTAATTCTAGTATAGCTTTTTTGCATGACTTAGAATTTCTTACAGAAATATTATTGTCATTTGACTAGTACGGCTTTACTACTTTTTTCAAACATGTTTTTATATTATTTTTCTTGCTCCATTATACTCTTTACTCTCTATAACACTGACTAAGCATCAGTATTTCACCATCAAGTATGCTGATAGTTGTATATGTGTATGTGTGTCATTTTGCAAATTTAGGGGGTTCCATTATTTCTCTATGCTCATGAAATATTCTTTTTGCAAGTATGCTCATCAGATTTT
>VMDO01007596.1:52329-90152 GCA_007922755.1 Pedetes capensis | reverse complement strand
TTTTTTTTTTTTTTTTTTTTTTTTTTTTTTTTTTTTTTTTTTTTTTTTTTTTTTTTTTTTTTTTTTTTTTTTTTTTTTTTTTTTTTTTTTTTTTTTTTTTTTTTTTTTTTTTTTTTTTTTTTTTTTTTTTTTTTTTTTTTTTTTTTTTTTTTTTTTTTTTTTTTTTTTTTTTTTTTTTTTTTTTTTGTACTTGAGGGTTGCACCTAGGGCCTTGTACATACTTTGTAAGTGTTCTACAACTGGGCTGTACCCCCAGCCCATTTTTATTTTTTATTTTTTTTAAATTTTGAGTCAGTCTCACCAAGTTACACAGGCTGCCTCCACCCCTCAAGTCTCTGGGATTAGAGAAAAAAGGGCTCTTCATTTGAGGTAAAATTTGCATTTTGTTTAAACACAAGTGAGGATGAGAATCTCTTTATACATATATAAACCAGGGGCAATTTGGCCCCCAGGGGACATTTGGTAGTATCTGAGAAGATTGTGCTACTGCGCTGAGCAAAGAAATATGTTTTTATGAAGTCAGAATTATCATTCTTTTAAGGTTTTTGTGTTTTTGTCACAAACCTATAAACCCATCTTAAACCAAGATCTTTTACCTGAATTTTTGTATTTATTTATGTATTTATTATTTCATGGTGCTTGGTGTTGAGCCCACAGCTTCAGACATACAGGGCAAGTGTTCTACCACTGAGTAACACCCAGCCTTTATTTTTATACTTTTAATAAATATTTCATATTTTATAATATATATACAGATATATATTACATTCAGATTTTTTTCATTCACCTGAAATTTATTTTGGCATAGGAAATGGTCCTTCCTGACAACATGTCCAAAATACATAGACAGAGTCTAGCTATCCTTGCTTCCAAAGAGCACTCTGGTTGCACTTCTTTGAGGATGGATCTGTTGGTTCTTTACGCAGTCCATGGTATATTCAATATTCATCTCCAGTACCATAATTCAAAAGTATCAATTCTTCTTCTGTCTCCCTTACTCACTGTCCAGCTTTCACAACCATATGACGGGACTGAAAATACCATGACATGAGTCAGGCACACCTTCGTTTTCAATGTGACAGCTTCACTTGTCAGCGTTTTAAAGAGGTCTTTTGCAATAGCTTTTCCCAATGCAGTAAGTCTTTTGGTTTCTTGACTGCTGCTTCTGTGGGTGTTGATTGTAGAGCAGAGTTCAAGTACAGCAAAATCTTGGACAACTTCGGTCTTTTCTCCATTTATCATGAAGTTGCATATTGATCCAGTTGTAAAGATTACTGCTTTGTTGATCCTGAGGTGCAATACATACTGAAGGCTGTGTTCTTTGATCTTCATCAATAAATGTTTCAAATTCTTTTTGCTTTCAGCAAGCAGAGTTGTATCGTCCACATAGTGCCGATTCTTAATGAGTCTTCCTCCAGTCATGATGTGGCATTCTTCTTCATAACGTCCAGCTTCTTGGATTATTTGCTCAGCGTAGAGATTGAAGAGGTACAGTGAAAGAATACAGCTCTGATGCACACCTTTCCTGACTTTAAGCCAGGCAGTGTTTCCTTGTTTTATTCAAATGACTGCCTCCTGATCCATGTAGAGATTCCTCATGAGTACAATTAAATGCACTGGTATTCCCATTCTTTGTAGTGTTTTCCATAATTTATTGTGGACCACACAATCAAATGCCTTTGCATAGTCAATAAGTCATTGACATTTTTATGGTATTCTCTGCTTTCTGCTAATATCCATCTCACATCAGAATGATGTCCCTGATTCCCCACCCTCTTCTGAATCCAGCTAGATTTTCCAGCAATTCCCTGTTTCTATACTCCTGCAGAGCTGAGGTTTAGCTCACTTGGTAGAGTGCTGCCCTCTGAAGCCCTTGGTTCGAACCTCAGTGCCACAGAAATGGGACGGACGTGGCAACCCACTCTTGAAGGAGTCCTGAAAAAATCAGCCATTGAAAACCCTATGAGGGTCACTGTGAGTCAGACCTGACTTGATGGCACCTAATAACAACAACAACCATTTGCTGGCTCTGTTGAATCATCTCTTTATATCTGCAGCTTTAGCACCCTGGGAATACCAGGTGCTGCAGGCTGGAGGGAAGGAGCTGGCAATCCACTCCCGAAACAGTATGCTATTGAAAATCCTATGAATTTAAGTGAGGAGTAGGAATTATCGTTTTGTACTAGACATTCCTCAATTTTCCTTTTCTCATGTAGACTGTAGATAAAGTGCCTTCAATAAAAAATAATACAAACTTTACTGATAGTAGAGATGGGAACAGCTGAAGAGCTAGCTCATTTCTTACAAAAAAAAGTGCATCATACATTATTCAGGATATGTGGCCAGCTCTGAGTTATTTTTTTGTCAGATTGATACTTTGTTTCTTCTTGTTGCTTAGCCATATCTTCCAAATTCTCACTAGTTTTTTCACCCATAGATAGTCTTTAATAGTCACAGATGGTTTCACTGTGTTTTATGATGAGGTATTTAATAAACCAATATAAACAGTAAAAAAAAAAAAAAAGAAAACACTATGAGTAGCAGAAAAGCACTGACAGTAGTGCTGGATATAGCACAGTGTCAGGAAGTGTTTCATTCTGTTGTAGGTAGGGTTGCTGTAAGCCAGACACAACTCAATGGCACCTCACAGCAACATACTCCTGCAGTTGCTTTTGAATGATCTTTAACAAAATTTTGCTTACATATGATATTAATGATATTCAATAGTTTCCGCATTTGGTTGGATCCCCTTTCTTGGGAATAGGCACAAATATGGATCTCTTCCAGTTGGCTAGGTAACCATTTTCTAAATCTCTTGGCATAAACAATTTAGCACCTCTAGTGCTGCATCTGTTTGTTGAAATCTCTCAACTGGTATTCCATCAATTCCTGGAGCTTTGTGTTTCACCAGCTCCTTCAAGGCAGCTTCCATTTCTTCCTTCAGTACCATTGGTTCTTGATCATGTGCAACTTCTTGAAATAGTTGCTCATCCACCAATTCTATTTTTGTATAATGACTTTGTGTATTTATTCCATCTTCTTTTGATGTTTCCTGCATTGTTTAATATTTTCTGTGTAGAACCCTTCACTATTGCCACTTGAGGCTTGAATTTTTTCTTCAGTTCTTTAAGTTTGAGAAAAACGGAGTGTATTCTTCCCTCTTGGTTTTCTATTTCCAGCTCTTTGCATATATCATTATAATATTTGATTTTGTCTTCTCAAGCTACCCTTTGAAATCTTCTGTTTAGTTCTTTAACTTTGTCATTCAAAGGCATTCGACATTCAAGGGCAAATTTCAGAGTCTCTTTTGACATGTAATTTGGCCTCCCCCTGTCCCGTCAAAATTTTAATAATCTTTTGCTTTCCTCACGAATGATGTCTTTGATGTCATACCATAAGTCGTCTGGTCTTTGATCATTAGTGTCTAGTGTATCAAATCTTTTCTGGAGATGGCCTATAAAGTCAAGTGAGATATACTCAAGATTATACCTTGACTCGTACACTTGTTCTCATTTTCTTTAGTTTCAGTTTGAACCTGCCTATAAGCAGTTGATGGTCTGATCTACAATCAGCACCTGATCTTGTTCTGACTTTTGATATTGAGGTTTTCCATCATCTCTTTCCACAAATATAGTCAGTTTGGTTCCTGTATGTTCCATCTGATGAATTCCATGTGTATAATTGCCCTTTATGTTGGTGAAAAAAATGTATTTGCACTGAAAAGTTCATTGATCTGAGAAAATTCTGTCATGCAATCTCCAGCATCCCCTCTGTCACGAAGGCCATATTTTCCAACTATTGAGTCGTCTTCTTTGTTTCCAACTTTTGCATTCCAGTGGCCAATAATTATTAGTGTGTCCTGATTGCATGTTTCATCAATTTCAGACTGCAGAAACTGGTAATAATTTTCCCTTTCGGGCTGGCTGTGGTGGTGCATGCCTTTAATCCTGGCAACTCACAAGGCGGAGGCAGGAGAATTGCAAGTTTGAGCCCGGAGGCAGCCTGCATAATTTATTGAGACCGTGTCTCAAAATACAAAGGAAAAACTGGGCAGAGGCTATGACTTAGTGGTTGAGCACTTACAAAAAGCATATCTGAGACCCTGGGTTCAATTCCTCAGTACCACAAAGGAAAAAAAAAATCTTCCCTTTCTACATTTGTGACCTTAGTGGTGGGTGTGTAAATTTGAATAATAGTCATATTCTTGACATAGTGGATCACATGATTATCTAATTGAAAAGGGCACATACCAGTCCATTTTAACTTACTGATAGCTAGACTGTCAATGTTCATGTGTTCAATTTCCTTTATGACAATTTCTAGTTTTCCTAGTTTTATACCTCATACATTCCATTTTCCAGTTAATAGGTGCATACAGTTGTTCCTTCTCATTTTGAGTCATGCCACATCAGTCAATGGAGGTCCCTGGGGCTTTACTCCATTCCCATCAGTAAGATTGACTCTATTTGAGGAGGCAACTCTTCCCCTGTCGTCTTTAGAGTGCCTTCCAACCTGGGGGCTCATTTTCCAGCACTATATCTGACAGTGTTTCTCTGCTAGTCATAGAGTTTTCAATGGCTAAGTGTTTTGGGAGTTGGTTGCCATGTCCTTCTCCCTAGTCTGTCTTAGTCTGGAAGCTCAGCTAACGCCTGTCCACCATGAGTGACCCTGCTGGTATCTGTAATACTGGTGACATAGCTTTCAGCATCACAGCAACACACAAACCCTCATAGTATGGCAAACTTATAGACAAATTAGGGCCAGAGAATTTTAATAAATTTAAATTTAGATAATTTCTACCTTTCCAAATTTTAGCCATCTACCAATAGTATTGAGAAATTTGGACTTTTCCTTTGAGTGCTATTGCCATTCTGGTTCTATGCTTTGGAGGTGGATGAGTTCTTCACTAGTAGAGGCCTGGCTGCCTTTGTTGTTCTTGTTGCCAATACCTAGAACTTTGTATGAGAAGGAGAATGCCCTTTATCCTATGGCATTCAGTCCAGCTATCTCCTAGGCAAAGGTGTGGCTTTTTAAATTAATGGTTGGGACATTTTCATATGAATACATCAAAAGATAATTTTAATACTCAATGTATACTAATAACCTTTTATATATGGAGAAGACAAATTACAGAATACAGAATTTTTAAAAAATATAAAAAGGATAGATCAGAAATTAATGAAGCTGATTACTTACAAGTAAGATGATTACATACAGACATCTTTAAGTATAAATTATGATATGGGCATGACTTTTTTTTTTTTTTTCCAATGCCAGGGGTTGAACCCAGGGCCTTGTACATGATAGGCAAGTGCTCTATTACTGAGTTGCACCCTCAGTTACTTTTTTGTTTTTCCTTTTGAGACAGGGTCTTGCTGTGTTGCATGAGCTGCCCTGACTCAAACTTGAGATCTTTCTGCCTTAGCCTCCCAAGTTTCTGGGATTGCAGACATGTGCCATAGCACCTGGCTGGTTTTGACTCTTTTCTTTTCTTTTCTTTTCTTTTTTTTTTTTTTTTTTTTTTTTTTTTTTTTTCTTTTTTTTTGCAATACTTGGGGGTTAAACCCAGGGCCTCACACATGCTTTGCAAATGCTCTACCATTGGACTGCAGCCCCGACCCATTTTTTATTTTTATCTTGATGCAGAGCCTCGCTAAGTTATACAGGCTGCCTCTCGCTTTGAATTTGCCATCCTCCTGCCTCTGCCTCCCACATTGCTGGTATTACAGGTGTGAGCTTCTGCACCTGGCAGTTTTAACATTTAAGCCATGTTTTACAACATCCCTTACCAAAGATGAGGGGACAAAAAAAAAAAATGCCAATGTAAACAAATAAACTTAATTGCATTTTAAATTTATAAACACACAGAGAAAAAGAACTAATTTAAGTAATTCTTAACTTGTGATCTGTCTGTAAATCTTTAGAAGGATTTGACCTAAAAGCAAAAAGAAATGCAAAGAAATCATAAATTCCACTTACTAGTTTTATTATTGATAATTATATTGATTGGTATAGTAATTTGAAGGCTATTGTGACTTGTGCTACGTATCTATCTCATTGCTCTGCCTCTTTAACAGAAGAATGGATGGGATCTTTACTTTCCCCTTTGATAGGGGTGACAGATCCTGGGAAATCTTTTTATATTCTTTAACCTGGCCCACTGTGGGGCTGGGGTTTAGCTCAGTTGGTAGAGTGCTGCTGCACACTCTCCGAGGACCCAGGTGGATACCCAGCATCATAAAAGTGGGAGAAGGACGTGGCAATCCACCCCCGAAGCATTCCTGAAACAGTCAGCTATTGAAAACCTTATGAGGGTTGCTATGATTCAGATCCCAACTCCATGGCACCTAACAACAACAACCTGGGCCACAGGCTCCTTGTCCTTTTTCTTCCAGAAAGCCATGTCAGTATCCTATCCTGGTTACTAAAACTATCAAGGTCTGGGATTTCTATTTAGCAAGTGTTTAACCTAACCTTTTCTTTTCTTTCTTAATTTTTTTCTTTACGTGTGTGTGTGTGTGTGTGTGTGTGTGTGTGTGTGTGTGTATGTTTGTGTGTTTTCCTGGGGAGCAAACCCATGGCCTCACATACTAAGTATGTACTCTACCATTGACCTATATGTATTCCCAGCCTCTTAACCTAGAAATTTTAACATGTGTATATAACTTACAAATGTTTAAGTAAAATATTATTATTTTTCCAAGTAATGCAAGGATTTATACAAGTTAAACTCCAAAGGCAGGCTCAGTGGTACGTGCCTATAATCCCAGCAACTCAGGAGGCAGAGGCAGGAGGACCCATAATTTGATCCCAGAGAGGCAGCTTGCATAACTCAGCGTGACCCTGACTCAAAATAAAAAAATTTTTAAATGGGCTAATGGTGCAATCCAGTGTTAGAGCACTTGCAAAGTGTGTGCAAGGCCTTGGGTTCAACTCCCAAGTAACTCAGAACACACATACACACACACACACATACATACACACACGCTGAACCTCAACGATTCCGTTTTTTTACTGAGGTTATTCCAACAATACATTTTAATTTTATCTTTTTTATTCCATAAACATTGTTTTATTATTATTATACCCTTTTTTAGGTTTCCATATTTAATTTACCAATATCTTTGGTTTTCGTATCTTCTTGCATCTCAGACTTTACATTTGGGAATACTTTTCTTCTGATTGAAGTAAATAAAACGTAAGAAGGAAAGAAAAAATACATGAGTTGGAATAAAATAAACTAAGCTGTCATTATTTGTGGCTGATGTCATTGTTGTATTGTTGTTAGGTGCCATCGAGTCGGTGTCTGACTCATAGCGACCCAAAGTACAGCAGGTGAAACACCATTGTCAGTGCTTCTCTGCTATTCATAGGGTTTTCAGTGGAAGATTGATTTTTGGGAGTGGGTTGCTGGGTCTTTCTCCCAAGCTTATAGTATCTGGTGTTCCCAGGTGGTCTCCCATCCAAATACTAACTGGGCCAGACTCTGCTCATCTTCCGAGATCTGATAGAATCGGATGCCACAGTGCTATGGTTGCAGTCCCTGATATTGGTTAGTAAATAAAATATTGAAGTTTCTAATAAGGTCACATTTGTTCTTTGTAGGAAGCTAGCAGGATGTACAGTTTTTATCACAGGTGCAAGCCGTGGCATTGGGAAAGCGATTGCACTGAAAGCAGCAAAGGATGGAGCAAATATTGTCATTGCTGCAAAGACTGTCCAGTCACATCCCAAACTTCCAGGCACAATCTATACAGCTGCTGAAGAAAGTGAGTATGACAATTGCCATTCATGAAATGTCCTCATAGTTGTTTCAATATATAGATAATTTTCTGGAGAGTTTAATTTAAGCTATTTGAAAGCTACCCTAAAAATAATTGTATCAAATGGACTTGGAGTATAGCCCAGTGGGAAAGCATTTGCAAAGTATGTGTGAGGTCCTTGGTTCAACTCTCAAGTACCACCAAAAAAGAAAAAAAAAAAAAAAAAAAAAAAACCCAAATTGTATCTATTTAAAGAAGTAAAGAAGTATTTATTTTGTCAACTGAGAGCAGGAGTTCTGACCATTTTTCTCCTCTAGCGTTTTTAATATCCATACTCCTACAAGGAAGGCCAGTTAACATAACTATTATTCAAATTTACATTCCCAACACTAAGGCCACAAATGAAGACAGGGAAGATTTCTACCAGCTTCTGCAATATGAAATAGATAAAACATGTAATCAGGATGTACTGATAATTACTGGTGATTGAAATACAAAAGTTAGAAACCAAGAAGAAGGCTTAGTAGTTGGAAAATATGGACTTGGTGACAGAAATGGTGGTGGAGATTGTGTGATAGAATTTTGTCAGACCAATGACCTTTTCATAGCAAATACATTTTTTTACCAACATAAACAGCGATTATACACGTGGATTTCACCAGATGGAGCATACAGGATCCAAATTGACTACACTTGTGGGAAGAGAAGATGGAAAAGCTCCATATCTAATGTCAGAACAAGACTAGGTGCTGATTGTGATCAGACCATCAACTTCTCGTATGCAAGTTCAAACTGAAGCTGAAGAAAATTAGAACAAGAGTACGAGAGCCAAGGTATGACGTTGAGTGTATCCCACCTGAGTTAGAGACCACCTCAAGAACAGGTTAATGCATTAGACACAATTGATAGAAGACCAGACGAGTTGTGGCAGGACATCAAAGATATCATTCATGAGGAAAATAAAAGGTTATTGAAAAGACAGGAAAAAGGAAAAGACCAAATTACATGTCAAAAGTGACTCTGAAACTTGTCCTTGAACATCAAGCAGCTAAAGTAAAAGGAAGATGTGATGAAGTTAAGGAACTAAACAGAAGATTTCAAAAGGCAGCTCAAGAAGACAAAATGAAATATTTTAATGAGCTTTGCAAAGAGCTGGAGACAGAAAACCAAAGGGGAAGAACATGTTCTGTGTTTCTCAAGCTTAAGGAATTGAAGAAAAAATTCAAGCCTTGAGTGGCAATAGTGAAAGATTCTACAGGGAAAATACTAAACAATGCAGGAAATGTCAAAAAATGGAAGGAATACACAGTCGTTACAAAAAAGAATTGGTGGATGACTAACCATTTCAAGAGGTTGCATATGATAAGGAACCAATGATATTGAAGGACAAAGTCAAAGCTGCCTTGAAGGAATTGGCAAAACACAAGCTGCAGGAATTGATAGAATACCAATAGAGATGTTTCAACAAACACATGCAGCACTGGCGGTGCTAACATGTTTATGCCAACAGATTTGGAAAACAGCTACCTGACCAGCTGACTGGAAGAGATCCATATTTGTGCCTATTCCCAAGAAAGGGGATCCAACCGAATGTGGAAATTATCAAACGATATCATTAATATCACATGCAAGCAAAATTTTACTAAAGATCATTCAGAAGCAACTGCAGCAGTATATAGACAGGAGACTGCCAGAAAATCAAGTTGGATTCAGAAGAGCGCAGGGAACCAAGGACATTACTGCTGATGTCAGATGGATATTAGCTGAAAGCAGAAAATATCAGAAAGATGTCTGTCTGTGTTTTATTAATTATGCAAAGGCATTGGACTGTGTGGATCATAACAAATTATGGATAACACTGGGAAGAATGTGAATGCCAGAGCACGTAATTACATTATGAAGAATCTGTACGTGAGCTGGGCGCGGTGGCACACGCCTGTAATCCCAGTGGCTTGGGAGGCGGAGGCAGGAGGATCACAAGTTCGAGGCCAGAGACAGTCTGCGTAATTTAGTGAGACCCTGTCTCAAAAAAAAGGTAAAAAAATGGGGTGGGGATGCAGTTCAGTGATCCAGCACTTGCAGAGCATGCAAGCACAAGGCCCTGGGTTCAACCCCCAGTACCGAAAAAAAATAAAATAAAAAATCTGCACATGGACCAGGAGGCAGTCATTCAAACAGAACAAAGAAACACTGCTTGGTTTAAAGTTGAGGAAGGTGTGCGTCAAGGCTATATCCTTTCACCGTATCTCTTCAGTTTCTATACTGAACAAATAATCCAAGAAGCTGGACTTTATGAAGAAGAACACAGCATCAGAATTGGAGGAAGACAAGTTAACAACCTGCGTTATGCAGATGACACAACTCTGCTTGCTGAAAAGTGAAGATTTGAGACATTTACTGATGAAGAACATAGCCTTCAGTATGCATTGCAATTAAACATTAACAAAACAAAAATCCTTATGATTGGGTTAGTATGCAACTTCACAATAAATGGAGAAAAGAATGAGGTTGTCCAAGATTTTGATTTACTTGGTTCTACAGTTAATGCAACGGGCTGGGATTTAGCTCAGTTGGTAGAGTGCTGCGCTGCAGTCTCTGAGGTCCCAAGTTCAATTTCCAGCACCACAAAAATGGGAGAAGGACCTGGCAATCCACTCCCAAGGCAGTCCCGAAACAGTCAGCCATTGAAAACCCTATGAGGGTCGCTATGAGTTGGATACCAACTCGACGGCACCTAACAACAACAACAACAGTTAACGCCCATGGAAACAGCAGTCAAAAAATCAAAAGATGCATTGCTTTGGGAAAAGCTGTGGCAAAAGATCTCTTTAGAGTATTGAAAAGTAAAGATGTCACATTGAAGATGAAGGTGCGCCTGACTCATGCCATGGTATTTTCAGTCCAATCATATGGTTGTGAAAGCTGGACAATGAATAAGGGAGACAGAGGAAGAATTGATGCCTTTGAATTATGGTGCTGGAGATGAATATTGAATATACCATGGACTGCCAAAAGAACCAACAGATCTGTCGTAGAAGAAGTACAACCAGAGTGCTTCTCGGAAGCAAGGATAGCTAGACTGCATCTTACTTATTTGGGATATGTAGTCGGGAGGGACCAATCCCTGGAGAAGGACATCATGTTTGGGAAAGTGACAGGTCAACAAAAAAAAGGAAACCCTTCACCAGATGGATTGACACAGTGTCTGCAACAATGGGCTTAAACATTAATAAGATCGTGTGCCTAGCACAGAATTAAGGAGTGTTTGGTTCTGCTATACCATAGGGTCACTATGAGTTGGAGCTAACTCGATGACATCTAACAACAACAACAGCACTTTTAAGCAATATTAGGTATTTAGTTAAAAATCATGTCTCAGGCTTGAGGGGTATAGCTCAGGGGTAAAAGACTTGTTGAGCATGCACAAGGTCTTGGGGTCCAACCCCAGCACTGCAAAAGTGATAATAATAGTAAACAAATCATATCTCAGGAGGACAGTGGTTCTTGGATGGGACAGGGAGATAGAGAGGAGAGATGGAAAGGAGATAATTTGAGGGAGTGATAGAGCAAACATTTTGATAGCACTTTCTATGTTACTTATTCTCTGCATACTTTGCAAGTCATTATTTTAATATTCTCAATTGATGAATAATTAGCATGTGTTATTTTCAAGACATTGTTCCAGGCAAAGTGCCAAAAGGAAGGGGTTAAATATTCAACTTTAATTGCTATTGCTAGTTTTGTTAGTCATTTTAATAGCATTATGGTTATGTTGGAGGGATGTACATGGAGTGCTTATGAACAAAATATCCTGGGGATTATTTTAAGATACAAACAAAAACAAAACAGGAGGGAAAGATAAACTGGTAAAACAGAAACAATCATTGAAGGTAGGTGATGGATTAATGATAGCTGTTTAAACTATCTTTTTGTATACTTTTTGAAATTTTCCGTAATGAAAAAATTTTAATTACTTTCACTCTCTCTTTCTCTCTCTCTCTCTCTCTCTCTCTCTTTTTCCTTTATAATAGACTCTAAAAAAATCCTTCCTTTTTGGTTTGTTAATAGACTTGGCCCAGTTGATCTGAAGCTGGTAGGTAATGTGTCTATTGTGGGATGGAATCACTAGTGGTGATAAGGCCTAGTTGTTTATCTTGATTTTCTGAAGATAGGGTACTTTTTTTCTTCTGACTGTTGTTGCATTTTTCTTTTTTTACAGCTTTCATGCCTTTTTGTTTGTTTACCCTTTATAGTTGAAGCAGCTGGAGGAAAGGCCTTGCCGTGCATCGTTGACGTGAGAGATGAGCAGCAAATCAGCAATGCAGTGGAAAAAGCAGTTGAGAAATTTGGAGGTCATGCCTTTATTCTGAAATAATTATTGAGTGTTGATTAAAATATTGGTGTTAAAACCGGCTGTGGAGGGCCGGGTGCAGTGGCACACACCTGTAATCCTAGTGGCTCGGGAGGAAGAGGCAGGAGGATCGCAAGTTCAAGACCAGAGGCAGTCTGCGTAACTTGTTGTTGTTGTTGTTAGGTACCGTCAAGTCAGTATCTGACTTACAGCGACCCTTATAGGGTTCTCAATGACTGAGTGCTTCGGGATTGCCTTGGAGTGGATTGCCAGGCCCTTCTCCCATTTTTGTGGTGCTGGGAATTGAACTCGGGGCCTCAGAGACTGCAGCGCAGCGCTCTACCCACTGAGCTAAATCCCAGCCCCTGTGTAACTTAGCAAGACCTTGTCTCAAAAAAAAGGGGGGGGGGGCTGGGGTCACAGCTCAGCGGTCCAGCACTTGCAAAGCATGCAGGCGTGAGGCCCTGGGTTCAACCCGCAATACCCCCCCCTAAAAAAAACCCTGCTGTGGATGCATAAACCTGTGGATAGTATTGAACCTTATATATACTATGTTTTCCCTATATCTATGATAAAGTTTATAAATTAGGCACAGTTAGACATTATTAACAACAATAATAAAATAGAGCAATGATAATAATATACTGTAGGAAAAGTTATATGACTATAATCTTCCTCTCTCTTGTGACTTGCAGTTCAAGGTGCATAACTCACTTGAGTAGACTAGCATAATTAGCCTGAATTTCTTTTTCTTTTTTTACAGTTTCACCTGTAGAAGCTTTGTTCTTGGCCAGACATGGTGGCTAACACCTGTAATCCCAGCAACTCGAGAGGCAGAAGCAGGATTGCAGATTTGAGGCCAGAGGCAGCCTGTGTCATTTAGCAAGACCCTGTCTCAAGATAAAAAATAAAAAATAGTGTGGGAATGCAGCCCAGTGGTAGAGCACTTGCAAAGAACTTGAGAGGCCCTGGGTTCAACCCCCAAGTACTGGAAGGAAAAAAATAAAAAAAGAAGATTTGTTCTTACCATAGATATTAGCAACCCTAGCATAATGATAATTTTCTTTCCTTAAGTTGAGACCCTTCACCTTTTCACTTAAAGGAAGTAAAATGAGTGTTACTTGAGCTCAAATGATACACTCACACTTGATCTGATAATCAAGATGATAATGGGTGGGTAGTGTATACAGTGTGGATACACTACACAAAGTGATGGTTCAGGTCCTAGGCAGGATGGAGTGGGATGGCCAGAGATTCCATGATGTTACTCAGAATGACATCAATTTAGAACTTATGAATTATTTCTAGAATTTTCCATTTAATATTTTCAGACTGGTATTGACTTTGAGTAACCAAAACTATGGATAATGGCATTGTGGATAAAGAGGCACAACTGAATAATTTTAAGTTTTAGGTTTGTTTGGATTTTTCAGATTTTCTGAGTCTTCGGAGTATAACCAGAAAAAAGTACTTACTCAAGGAAACATGGCTTAAATCTAACTGATGACTTTTTTAATTGTTAAAAATTATCTTGGATAAAACTGGGTGCCACGGGACATGCCTATAATCCCAGCAATTTGGGAGGTGGAGACAGGAGGATTGGAAGTTTGAGGCCAGAGGCAGCCTGTGTAACTTAAGAGACCCTGTCTTTAAAATAAGAATAAATAAATAAATAAAGTGGGCTAGGGGATGCGGCCTAGTGATAGAACACTTACAAGGTATGTGCAAGGCCCTGAGTTCAACCCCTAAATACCATAAAACAAGTTATCTTGCATTATATAACAAACCTAAAATAAATTAGGCCTCTAGCCGTAGCCCTGTGGCATCCGATCCCGTCAGATCTCGGAAGCTAAGCAGGGTCCGGCCTGGTTAGTACCTGGATGGGAGACCGCCTGGGAACACCAGAAGCTGCAGGCTTGGGAGAAGGACCTGGCAACCCCCTCCCAAAAATCAGTCTGCCATTGAAAACCCTATGAACAGCAGAGAAGAACTGACAATAGTGTTTCCCCTGTTGTACAGAGGGTTGCTATGAGTCGGGTACCGACTCGAAGGCACCTAACAACAACAACAACAACAAAATAAATTAGAGCCTTGACAGTAACATATCCTTCTGAGTAGTTCTCTGCATCTCATCTGTTTGCCTTTCCCTAATTAATGTTAACAGTATTTGGTGACTTTGATATTTATTGGATAAAATGCAGATAGCTTATTGTCATTCAAAATATTTCACACACTGATCTCAACAGATGTTTTTGGTTCCATCTTTTTCCTGTATTCCTACATAACCTCCCTGCTCCAGCAAAAATAGTTTACTTCTATCTTACTATCCTAGAAATTTCTAATTTTTTCTCTTCCACTTTCTAAGTCCTCTCTAGTGCCCATTCCTCCCTGTGATCTTTCCTAAAATGCTTTCTTCTCTTTCAAATCTTACCTTTCTTTATATGCTAATATCTTATCTCCTTTACAAACCTTTTTCTCTTACCATACCAACTAATCAGAAATATATTTTCTTTCTGTAAATTCCTAAATCATTCCTTTGATCTTTATCTCACATTAGAGCCCAGTATTTTTTTCCTCCCCTAATTAGTTCATAAGCTGGTAGAGGGGAGATGTTAAGAGTAAACTAAAGCTTTAGTGGTATAGCAGGGCACTAACACATGTCCAAACTTGGCCAAACCATTATCGTAATGTTCTGGAAAACTGTATTTACATGTGAGGGACATTGGCCAATGGAAAACAAGGTAATGCTTTATTATTAGCAAACTGTGTGTATAATCTTACTGCAAAGTGCTCGGGGGTAATGGACTGAAGCCCAGATCTTTGGCACAAGTAAGGCCTCTTCTTTTAAATAAAATCTTAACCCTTGCTGGCAGTCTTTCCCAGAGTAATATGAATGCCCATGTGAAAAAGGGAGCGAAATCTATATATGTGGTTTTTCTTACTGATAGGGCCATAAATATGGAAGAGAAAGGAGAGGAAGTCATATTCAAATGCAGCTAGGCACCATGGCACTTGCATGTAATCCCAGGGATTTGGGAGGCTGAGGGAGGGGGATCACAAGTTCAAGACCATAGGCAGCTTGTGCAACTTGGCAAGACCCTGTCTCAAGACAAAATAAATAAATAAAAAGGGAGGCTGGGAGTGCAGCTCAGTGGTGGAGCACTTGCCTAGCATGTGTGAGGCCCTTGGGTTCAACCACTTGTTGTTAGGTGCCATTGAGTCGTATCCGACTCATAGCAACCCTTATAGGGTTTTCAATGGCTGCGATTAGGATTTGGGATTTCAATGGCTGGGATTTGGGATTACCTCCAGAGTGGATTGCCACGTCCTTCTCCCGTTTTTGTGGTGCTGGGAATCGAACTCAGGACCTGAAAGACTGCAGAGTGGTACCAACTGAGCTAAATCCCAGCCCTCAAACACTTAGAAATGCCAAAAAAAAAAAAAAAAAAAAAAAAAAAAAAAAAAAAAAAAAGAAGGCTTTGCCTACGTAAAAGCAACCAATTAGTGCCAATTAGAATTTGACCTAATTAGTTTGTATATTTATTTTTAGGGAGAAATCACGAGGAGAAGGTAGATGGGATTAGGATGGTCTCATTCTCCTGTATTCATCCACTTTCTTTTAACCCATTGTATCTTTCAACTGTCCATACGTTTGTTGCTATTGGGGAAAGAGAGCATGAGGATGTAGAAGAGGGCCTCCTTGTCTGGCTCTTTCTTAGCCTTTATTTCTGTCCTATAATTCTTCTAGAGAATATCTGCAGCTGAGCTGTTGTCTGATACTGTCCAAGGCAACTCTGAAATTGGTCAAACCAGGATGTTACGTGGGGTAGTCAAAGCCACCCTATGTAGACCTAAAATGTATTACCTATTTAACTTCCCAACTTGAATTCTGGCTGTGTTGTCCAACCAGCTTCACCAGTTATGCATTATATACTGCATGACTGCACAGCCAAATAATTTGTTAAAATGTGAAGGGCCTTCACTTTGCTGTGTTGGGCTCCCACAGAAAAAGCGGAAAATCACAAAATTAAATTTTTTATTCTCTCTCTCTCTCTCTCTCTCTGGCTCTCACTCTCGCTTTCTTAACAGTGAAATAGTTTGAAGGGCTTTTTTTTTTTTTTTTGGTTGTTTTGCTTTTTGTTTTATTTTTGTTTCTGTTTTTCTGCCAGTACTTGGGGGTTGAACGTAAGACATCACACATACTTTGCAAGTGCCTTACCACTGGGCTGCACCCCCACACCGTTTTTCATTTTTTATCTTGAGAGGATCCTGCTAAATTACACAGGCTGCCTCTGGCCTTGAACCTGTGATCCTCCTGCCTCCACCTCCCAAATTGCTGGGATTACAGGTGTGAGCCACCATGCCCAGCTGGGTTTGAAGTTTGTTAGGTAAAGGTAAGAGATAGTACACATTTCAGAGGAAAGCGTGGACACGTAGCAGTGACACAGACTGATTTCTTTTGCTGTTGCCACAGAGAACTTGAAGATCTAATTGAAATCTTCCTTTTTTTAGAAAAATTAAAACTCAGAAATCTCTCCTTCAGTTCCACTTGGCTGTAGTCACAGAGGCTCTATTCAGATGCATGAATGTCTGGATTTTTTCTTAATTCTTATTTATTTACTGTGTGTGTGTGTGTGTGTGTGTGTGTGTGTGTGTTCCTGGGGGTCAAATCCAGGGCCTTGAGCAGGCTAGGCAAGCATTCTACCTCTGAGCTACATGCTCAGCCTTTTGGTTTTTAAGACAAGTTCTATGTAACTCAGATTGATCTTGAATTTGCTATGTAGCCCAGGCTGGCCTCAGACTCCTGCCTCAGCCTCCTAACTGCTGGGATTACAAGTCTGCACCACCACACCTGGCACTGCACTTTATTTTTAACCACTGTAGTTTAGATCATCTTCCATTCGACCTGATATTGTCCCTTCTGCATCTTTAATATTGCATTAATCTAACTTTGCCTGTCACAGAGTAGATAGAAAATGGAAGACATCAAAGGAAATCTCGGTTTTTGTTTCTCAGATACCATTTAGTCTATGCCATTCAGGTACCATTCATGATCTGGGAATCTAAATTCAATTGGTAGAAATCTTTAGTTAAGAAGATTTGCTTCTGGCACTGCAAGTCTAGCTCAGTGATAAACCACCTGCCTAGCATGGATGATGCCCTGGCTTTGATCCCTGGCACTAAGAAAAAAAAAAAAAAGATGTACTTCCCGTGTTTTGTCTTTTGTTTTCTTGAAACAGACTCTCACTATGTAGCCCAGGCCAGCCTCCAACTCATGATCGTCCTGCCTCAGCCTCCTGTGTGTGCCACAACACCCAGCATCTTGGCATATTTTGGTACCTGTCATTGAGAAAGAGCATCTAAAACACTCTTGTCCTCTGCTAAACTTGCAAATTAGTAGTGGAGTTAACTCTTTTCTGGGGTCTTTCTTAAGGTTTCCTTTCCTTCCCTTTAATATCCGTTTGATGTGTTTAAAACTTAAAGGTTTTAGCTAAAGCTTTTTGTTTCCCTGTTAATTTCTGCTTTCCTGAAACTCCAATGCAGAATTAAGAGTGAGCTCTGTTCAGCAACTTAGTCTCACTTTTCTCCTAATCAGAGTGGATGCCATGTTTATGTTTCCTGGTCTGTTTTGTTTTGTTTTTTATCCACAGAGATCCAAGTCTTTTTTTTTGTTTGTTTGTTTGGTTTTAGTTTTATACTGTGGTTGCTGCCTCCTGGTTTGGAATTCTGTAGGCCTTTGAATTCTGTCTTATAAAGAAGACTTTACCTGTGTCCTGATTCTTGTCCCTGCTGGGGAATTATTCTTTCAAACCTATCCTCACGGGGGTCCCTGCCACAAGGCACTCCCAGTTACCCCTGCCTTCCCTCACTTTCAGTTTTTCAGGCCATGAATAGGTTATGCTGGTTCATAAACCACAAAAGCATTCTTTCCTAGAACATTTCCTCACCACCATTACCCACCACCATTTTCCCACTATTGTTTCTTGATCTATTTTAATCTGGCTCATCTGAGTTTAAAAATTTTAACCTCCCTCTTACGTTGGACCCTTTTTTATTTTCTATGTCATTGCTAAGTCATATACAGTGTGCCACACAAGCATATCTTCATTCCACCTGGTTTCTTTGCTTTCAGGCCCAGATGTTTGCCTGGCTAACCTATTTGTCACTTGTTATGAGAAGTGAGAGAGATGAAATTAGTGGAGTCTGGATTTGCCTAAGGCATGCATTGAGTGGAACTTTTCTCCCTAGCTTCATCTCCTTGTTAGAGTAGTTCTGCACAGGTGATATGTATACCCATCAGTCCAGCATCTCAGCAGACCCGTACTCCATTTATTTTCCTCCTACCTGGTTTCTCCTTTAGTCAGCATTGGCTTCTTTGTCTCTTTGGCCTAGCAGAGAGCCCTTGTAGGATGGCCATACACTGATTATCTCCCACTGATGAGTTTGAGCAA
The DNA here is from genome assembly GCA_007922755.1 of Pedetes capensis. Taxonomy (NCBI): domain Eukaryota; kingdom Metazoa; phylum Chordata; class Mammalia; order Rodentia; family Pedetidae; genus Pedetes; species Pedetes capensis. The sequence goes on along the minus strand of VMDO01007596.1, from coordinate 71,586 downwards.
CTCCTGGCTTTGTGGATTGAGAAGGATGCCTTGGATTTAAAAATTCTTCTCCTGAGCCTCTGCCACTTGTGAAGGCACCCAGCATTATCTCAAATATACAACTGACTTGGTAAATTTGTGTTTTATTATAACAAAACTACAAAATGTAATATAGTTGAATCTAGAGTTATTCTAAGGACACATTTTAAGAAAACATTACTAACACAGACTGTATATTGAAGGATATGGAAATTGAGAGATGAGGATCTGATCAAAATTTTATTACATTGCTATCTATGAAGAAAAAGTGCTTATGACCAAAGTATTTTAGTGAATTTAATAACCTTAATTTAAATTGTTGTTGTTTTTATTAGGTGCTGTTGAGTTGGTTTTCAATGGCTGATTGTTTCAGGATTGTTTTTGGGAATGGACTGACACATCCTTCTCCCATTTATTTAAATTATTACCCACATATTTTGAGGGAAAGGGTTGGAAAAGTTTAGAGAATAAATAAAGATGGTCTTTGCAAGCTTCTAACCCCAGAAGTAGGAATTGTGGGGGCTTTTTTTTTTTTTTTTTGGCACTCAGAGGTTGAACTTAGGGCCTTGCATATACTTTGCCGATGCTCTGCCACTGGGCTGTACCCTTAGCTCATTTCTGATTTTTAAAATTTGAGACAAGGTTTCACTAAGTTATGTAAGTTTAAACTTGAGATGCTCTTGCTTCAGCCTCCTGAGTCACTGGGATTGCAGGTGTGCTTCATGGTGCCTGGCAGAAATTGTGATATTTCTAGTTGATGGAATGTTAAGTGCTCCTTCGTATTCTTTTTATTTTTAACATTTTTTAATTTTTAAAAATCCTGGTAAAGTACATACAACATAAAAATTATGATTCCAACCATGGTAAGTGCACAGATCAGTGACATTAACCCCATACTCTTGTGTAGTCATCACAAAGTAACCTTTAAAAAGAATGAAGACCACGTAGAAACAAAAGGAAATGTTTAATATGATTTTGTATTTTGCCATTTTTATTTAACCTTATTTCACTAAGCATATATCTATAAACACGACATACTGCATGAAAGTAGGAGCTGGATAGAGTATGCAGAAATTATGTTTATTATGAATTTACTTTTTGTGTGAATCACTAAATCAAGAAATTGAAGCACAAGGTCTTTATCTTTTCCCAGTTCACAAGACCAGAAAGGTGCCCTTCTGTTTAAGAAAGGAGTTTTGAGGGGAAGGGAGACTAGCGTGCTTGGAAGGGTTACAGGCTCTGAGACATGTTAGAGAGGAACTTGCCTAAGGTTCTTGGAGACAGGGAGAGAAGACCAGGAGGTAAGAGAACAAATAGCTGCAGTTGGTAAGGTATAAGCCTCATTCAGTTTCCTGTGGAGCTCTGGTGATCGGCTGTTTCTCCACTGTGCCAGTGAAATTCATGTGGATGCTGCTTTTTATTTTATATATATATTTTTTGTGGGATTGGGGGTTGAACCCAGAGCCTTGTGAACTTGCATGCTTTGCAAGTGCTGTACCACTGAGCTGCACCCCCAGCCTATATTTATATTTTTACTTTTTGAGACAAGGTCTTGCTAAATTACGCAGACTGCCTCTGGTCTCAAACTTGCAATCCTTCTGCCTCTGCCTTCCCATCCGCTGGGATTACAGGCGTGCGCCTCTGCGCCCAGCTGTGGATGCTGTTTTGAAAGAGCTGCTGAGGCTTGCATTGGTATAGTGACTAGTCATATCATCTAAAGGAAGTATTTGTAAATCAACTGAGGGTTCAATGATACAGAGTAAATGCTTTTGTTGGGGGTGGGGGATAAAAAGTCTTACTTCCATTAAAATGAACTTTATTATTTTGGAAACAGGAATTGACATTTTGGTGAATAATGCCAGTGCTATTAGCTTGACCAATACATTGGAAACACCTACAAAGAGAGTGGACTTGATGATGAATGTCAACACCAGAGGCACCTACCTTACGTGAGTCACAGATGAGTGGTGGGAGAGGACGTCACAGTGCTTCCCCAGAGAACTTAAACAGATATGGGCTGGGCGGAGTGATAGATGCCTATAATCCCAGCGACTTGAGAGGCAGAACCAGGAGGATCATGAGTTTGAGGCCAGAGGATGCCTGTGTAACTTAGTGAGACCCTGACTCAAAATAAAAAATAAATAAATGGCCTGATGGTGCAGCCCAGTGGTAGAGCACTTGCAAAGTACATGCGAGGCCCTGGGTTCAAGTACAAAGTACTACAAAAAATAATTACATGAATAAAAACTTAAAAATAAAAATTTTTAAAAAATCCATGAATTGAATTACCAGTACAGTTTAAACTGTAGTTAGCATACTCAACTATCTTATTAAGCTGAAGATATTAGTATCTAAATGCAGTGCTGAGTTTCTAATTTAATATATAAGATAGGGCTTTTTGCTATGAAAGGGTACTTTATAGGGGATTAGTAATGTTGAAGGCCAGGCCAGGAAAGGGCAGATTGCAAGGTTTTGTCTACTAGATCAAAGGTAAGCTTATATTTGCAGTGTAAATGAAATGAGCTCTTTCTTTTGATTGTAAACTGTGGTTTTACTGTCTAGGATGGATTTAATTTGTTTCCTGTTGATTCTTTGAGGCGCAGTTTCACTGTTGTAATGGCAATCTGCTATAATGTTTGCCTTTCCTCATTTCACCCCCATAAAAGTGAAGCACCTTTGGAAATGAAAATCAGAATATATAAAAACCCTGTAGTGTTATTGATTGTACTTGTTTTGTAAGCTTGAAAAATGTTGGAGTTAGTAACAAGAGGGTTGTACATTTGGAAATTTAAGAAACTGAAGTGAAAGAAGAATGGACTAGTTCGAAGTCCTAGGTGTTTTTCTTGAATGTGAAATATATAAAGCTATAACATAACTAAGCTATAATTTTTTTAGTTATACAGTGTTGTAACTTAATTCTTGAAAAATTTTAAGGGTTGGACATGAATTTTTTATAAAATAAATCATGTGTTTTTATGAGTAGTTTTGAAAACAAAATTATATATTGCTCCCAAAGGCATATTACATTTTGTATTGGTGAAAATTAAATTTTGAAATGTATTAGGAATTATATTACTAAATTACAGTTCTAGGATGAGTACTATGCCTACTGAGGTGAAATAAACCAGCACATGTAATACTAATGACAGCACTGTTTATGTCATGTTTAATGCATACACTGTCCAAATTATCTCCTGTATACCATCTAATTTTAATTCTTTGCTCAATCCTAGATGGGTGTTGTTGTTCTTGTTGTTCTTGTTGTTGTTGATAGTTGCCGTCGAGTCGGTATCCGACTCATAGCGACCCTCTGTACAACAGGGGAAACACTATTGTCAGTGCTTCTCTGCTGTTCATATGGTTTTCAATGGCAGATTGATTTTGGGAGGGGGTTGCCAGGTCCTTCTCCCAAGCCTACAGCTTCTGGTGTTCCCAGGCGGTCTCCCATCCAGGTACTAACCAGGCCCGACCTGCTTAACTTCCAAGATCTGACGGGATCGGATGCCACAGGGCTACAGCTGCAATCCATTGTTGTTACTGTTGTTGTTGTTCTTAGGTGCCATCGAGTTGGTATCCGACTCATAGGGTTTTCAATGGCTGACTGTTTCGGGATTGCTGTGGGAGTGGATTGCCAGGCCCTTCTCCCATTTTTGCGGTGCTGGGAATTGAACTCGGGTCCTCAGAGACTGCAGCGCAGTGCTCTACCAACTGAGCTAAATCCCAGCCCATTGTTGTTATAGTGGGTATTAAATATCTAGGAGAAAAAACTGAGAACTACAATGCTGTACAGTTAGTTCGTCCAGGGTCATATGATGAAGGGACAGAAATAGGATTTGAACCCAGAGCTATCTAACTTCAACACCCATGTTTTTTACCATAGTGCTGACTGACAAATACATTCACTGTTTCTGAAAATTATGAGTCTGTATTAGGGAGGGAGGATTTGGGACAGTTATGGTTGAGGATAACCCCAGTTGGGCATATGGTTAATGTATCAAATTTTTTATTATTTTTTCTTCATCAAGCAGATCGTGTAGGCAGGCCATTAAGCAAAGCTTCAAAGCATGAAAATTAGTTCCTTTACTTATCTTCATTCTAGAAAACAAACAAAAGTACCCTACAAACAAAACAAGAAGTACCCAACAGATTACTGAGCAAGTTCAGTTGCTCTATGGAAATATTTTAAAACATAACTTTTAAAAGTGGAGAATTTGCTAGGCACCATCACACACATCTGTAATCCCTGGGACTCAAGGGGTTGAGGCAAGAGGATCACAGGTTCAAGGCCAGAGGCAACCCGCACAATTTAGGGAGACTCTGTCTCAAGATAAAAGTAGAAAGAAGGGGCGGGGGTTGCAAGCTCACTTGCCTAGTGCAAGGCCTGCGGTCTCATATCCCCAAGTAGTGCAAAAGAAGAAGAAGAAGAAGAAGAAGAAGTTGTTAAAAAGCTATGAATTTGACTTGTGTTTTCTTTCATTTTCAGATCTAAAGCATGTATTCCCTTTTTGAAAAAGAGTAAAATTGCTCATATCCTTAATCTCAGCCCACCCCTGAACCTAAATCCAATATGGTTCAAACAGCACTGTGGTAAGTAGTAGGGTAAGGAGATCTGTCTGGTTAATTTGTTTTCAATTAAATCAATTTATCTATTATGTGATCACAATCTGGACACAGTATTCCATAGTGTATTTTCCGCACCAAAACAGTAACATTTTTGGAGGTAGATTCTTAATCATTTATCTGTAATTTTAAAAATTGAGATATAATCTGCATTCAGTAAAATGCACAGATATAAATGGTGCAGTTTAATGAATTTTGACAAATGTACAAATGTATATACCTGTGTATCCATTACCCAAATCAAGATATGAATTTCTTTTTCTTTCTCTTTCTTTCTTTCTTTCTTTTTTTTTTTTTTTTTTTTTTTTTTTTTTTTTTTTTTTTTTTTTTTTTTTTTTTTTTTTTTTTTTTTTTTTGAGGTACGTTGGGGCTGAACCCAGGGCCTCATACATACTTTGCAAGTGCTGTGCCACTAAGCTGCATCTCTACCCCTTTTTTAAATTTGAGACAGGGTCTTGCTAAGTGACACAGGCTGCCCCTGGCATTGAACCTGTGATCCTCCTGCCTCTGCCTCCAGAGTCACTGGGATGATAGGCATTTGCTACCACACCCAGATCAAAATATGGGTTTTCTTCCTCCCAGAAAACTCTTTCACGTCCTAGTGGGTGTGTCTTCTTATATGTAATTTATTCTTTTTCTTTTTCCAGTACTAGAGGGTTGAACCCATGGTCTTGCACATACTTTGCAGATACTGTACTACTGGGTTGCACCTGTGGTACACTTTTTACTTTTTTGTTTTGAGTCTGAGTTTCTCTATGTTACTTAGGCTGCCTCTGGCCTTGAAATCCCAATCCTCCCTCTGCCTCCAACACTGCTGAGATTATATGCCTGGGCCACTGTGCCTAGCTATTTTGTATTTGTTATTTTGAGACAGGGGCTTGCTAAATTGCATAGGGTGCCTCTGGCCTTGAATTTATGATCCTCTTGTGTCAGCTATCTGAGTCACTAGGATTACAGGTGTGTACCATGGCACTCAGCTGTAATTTATTTTTTAATAAAGTTGGTTGAAGACTATGAAAACTAGCCATGAAATACTTTATTTTTCATAGCAACTAATTTTTCATAGCAAATAATTTAATGTGAGTATGCTAAGTAACAAGATTTATATATACAATGATTTAAAATCATTGTATCAAATACTAAGTTCTTATTTTAGTATAAAAACTAACATTTGGAAATGCACTTGAAATAAGAATCCAGAGAGCAAAAACTGAAAGTTCTGCCCTAATTGACTAGGTTAAGAGAATTTGCAGGCTTTTGGTGTTATTTTTTATTTTTGCAGTACTAAGGAACAAACCCAGGGCCTCACATACTAAGTACATACTCTACTGTTGAGCCACCCACCGAGCCCATGTTGTTACTGTTTTATTGGGAGTAGTTTCTCTTTAAATAATCACTTTTATTCTTTAAAAAGAAAAGAAAAGCAGAGTATGGCGGTACATGCCTACACTAAGGCAAAAAAAAAAAAAAAGAAAAGCAAAGCAAAGCAGAGTGTGGTGGTACATGCCTGTAATCACAGCACTAAGGTAGCTGAGGGAGGATGATCAGGAGTTCATGGCCAGGCTGGGCTACATAGTGAGTTACAGTCCAGCCTGAGCTACATAGTGGGACCTTGTCTCAAAAGAATAAATGTAAAAAAAAAAAAGGTAAAAGAGAATAAAAAACAGATTAAACAATAACAATGTGAGCCAGGCACCTTGGTTTGTTAATCCCAGGGACTCAGGAGGCTGAGGCTGGAGAATTGTGATTTCCAGGTCAGAGGCAGCTTGTGCAACTTAGCAAGACCATGTCTCAAAATAAAAAACAGTGGATGAGTGTGCAGTTCAGTGGTAGAGTGTTTGCCTGTCATGCCTGAGGCCCTAGTTCAACCCCTCAGCAGTGGAAAAAAGAAAAAAGAGAAAGAGACAATAATGTAATTTATACTCATAGTATTAAGAAAAATAAATTGGTTACTATCTTTTTTCTTTTAAATATTAATATTAGGTTGGAAATAAAACAGGTTGATCTCTGCTCAGTTACTTCCTTAAAAACTATACTACAACTTGCATATCTTATATTATTGAAGACTTCTCAAAAATATGAGAAAATAGTAACAGAAAGAAATCAGTTATTTCTACTCAAAAATTTGTTTCTCAAATTATTATTATTTGTGATTTGTTTTAGCTTATACCATTGCTAAGTATGGTATGTCTATGTGTGTGCTTGGAATGGCGGAAGAATTTAAAGGTGAAATTGCAGTCAATGCTTTATGGCCTAAAACAGGTATGTATTTTTAAAAATTCATTTATTAGACTTTCAGTGACCAGTATTGTCTTTGACAATGAGTAACAATAACACACACACCTGACTCCCTGTGCTGGAGATGAAACCCATGGTGTCATTTGTGTTAGGCACATAATTCATCACTGAGCTACATCCCTACCTTTGTCCTTCACAGTCTTGAGAAACATCTCAAGTAACCTCAGTTTATGTATTGGGAAACAATTTCAGCTTTTTATTGTGTAGCATAAGAGCCTCGTCAGTCATTTTTCAGCTTTGGGTTGGACTATGTGGCTGACCCTTCAGCCAGGAGCTGTAGTGAGAACATTGAGCCACCAGCACATGTGGAGAGTCTCATGGCTGCCAGCAGTAGGCGCTGTGCTTCCCTAACCTCTTCTCCATCTTTGCTTTTGGTACCTTACTAACTCCTGCAGATCCTTAGGCTTTTGTTTTCTTCTCACATGTCCCAACAAATACTTTTCAGCTTCTTTGTACTCTTGCTACTTTCATCTTTTTCTTTTATAAAAAGCGGGATTATTTTACCTTCACGTGAATTATTCTGCATTTGCAGAGTGCCCAGGGTTCTCTTAGATGGCAGAAGAATCTGTATATGCCTGATATTTATGTGAAAATTTATAGCTATGGTGTGACCCAAGTTAGTGGCTTCCTAGGTACAGGGTAAGATATATAAAAATGGGGGACATCTAGCAAAAATGAGAGAAAAAGAAAGCCTGTATTTCTTGTGGGTTTTTACCTGCCACTTCTATATCAAAATAGCTTACAGGAAGAAAAATAGAACTTATTTCATTATAATTTCTTATATGCTTGATTGATAATGCTCATGAAAACCTTAATTTCTTTCATCTTCAATCAAAAGTGGCCATCTTCACCTTGAAAAATACATCTGATGATATATAGAATACCTCCTGGGAACCACTTGTTCATTTCATTCTAAATTTTTTAACACAACTATTATTACATTAACTTCAGAAGTTAAAATCAATTTGTCCCTTTCCAAGGAGTTACCTTATGAATCGACGTTAGCGTGTCTGTTTCTGGGCCGTTGCACTGTACATAGTAGTCACTCCCATATTTGTGAACAAATGGTATTTTGGGATTTCTTTTGAAAGGCTCTTCCTATTTTTCATTCCATTTCTTGAAAACACTTATCTTGAGGATAAATTGGAGTGTGTATGAGGGCAGAGGGAGTTCCTGGGGTGATGACTGTTGGAAGTCTTGTCCCCACTGTCATCCTTTCCTATCTACCAGCAAACTCTCTTTCTGTTAGGGGGATAGGTGAGTAAGAAGAGCGGGACTCTATATACACAAAGAGAAGTGACCAAAAATCTTGTGAAGGTCTTTGTTTTGCTCTGGAAAGAGGACAGAATAGGACCAGAAGAAAGCATGGAGAGAATGAATATAGACAGTCCCTAACTTACTATGGTTTGACTTACAATTTTTCAGCTCTTTGGTGATGTGAAAATGATATACATTCAATAGAAACTGTACTTTGAATTTTGGGTTTTGTTCTTTTTCTCAGTGGTAGAAAAATTAAAAAGGCGCTGGGGATGCACCTCGAGGGTAGCAGTGTGTGGTCCTATACTGTCATGATGCTGGACAGTGGTAGCAGGCCGCAGCTTCCAGCCAGCCACATAATCGTGAGGGCAACAGCCAATATTCTACAGTGTACTCTGTTGTCAGTATTGTTTGGATACTGTGTTTTGTGTTTTTGCATACTATCATGTTTATAGACTGTGTGTCTGTGTGTGTACATGAAATATTCAACACTGTCCTAAAATAGGTGTTGTGTTAGGTGATTTTGCCCAGCTGTAGGCTAATATAAGTGTTCTGAGCACATTTAGGGTAAGCTTGAGCTCAGTTGGTAGAGTGCCGCTCTGCCGTCTCTGAGGTTCCAAGTTTGATTGCCACCACCACAAAAATGGGAGAAGGACATAGCAATCCACTCCGGAGGCAATCCCAAAACAATCGGCCTTTGAAAACCCTATGAAGGTTGCTATGAGTCGGAGATGACTCCACGGCACCTAACAACAGGTTAAGCTATGATGTTTGGTAGGTTAGATGTTTTTTTTTTTTCTGTTGTTTGTTTTTTGGTACTAGAGGATCGAACCCAGGGTCTTGCCTGTGCTAAGCACCCTATCACTGAGAGGCAATCCCAGTCCTGGGATTTTTATTTTTTTTTAATTTTCAGTCTTTCTCAATTGTGCAGGCTGCTTGTGTCCTTGAACTCACGATCCTCCTGCTTTAGCCTCCTGAGTTTTGGGGATTAAAGGCATGCACCACAGTTCCTAGCTTAGGTTAGGTATGCTATAGCCATTTTTGACTTACGATATTTTTAGCTTATAGTGAATTTATCAGGATGTAACCCCATCATAGCCTGCAGCCTTACCACTGTGGTGTCTGATCCCATCAGATCTTGAAAGCTAAGCAGAGTCAGGGCTGGTTAATACTTGAATGGGAGACCCGCCTGAGAACACCAGGTGCTGTAGGCTTGGGAGAAGGACCCAGCAAACCACTCCTAAAAAATAATCTGTCATTGAAAACCCTATGACTAACAGAGAAGCACTAACAATACTGTTTTGCCTGTTGTACATAGGGTCATTATGGGTCAGATACCGACTTGATGGCACCTAACAATAACCACTACCACCCCATCATAAATTGAAGAGCATCTGTACAAAAGTTCCTGGGTAAAACTTGAACCATGGGGATGGGGAAGACCTCAACAGGGTAGTTCAGTTGATAAAATAAGTAGTACTTCTTCACCTTGAGGCTTAGGCAGTAAAGAATGCAAGAATGCAAGAATGCCCCCAAATGGATTTGATGATAGGTACAGCTGATGTGGGGGCTGGAATTTAGCTCAGTTGGTAGAGCGCTGCGCTGCAGTCTCTGAGGTCCCAAGTTCGATTCTCAGTACCACAAAAATGGGAGAAGGACCTGGCAATCCACTCCCAAGTCAATCCCGAAACAGTCAGCCATTGAAAATCCTATGAGGGTTGTTATGAGTCGGATACTGACTCGACAGCACCTAACAACAACAACAACAACAACAACAACAACAACAGCTGATGTATTGTAATGGAAGGCATGGCTGGATGGCTGGAAAAACTGAGGAGAAACAGCCAGGGAAGGCTCTAAACATTTGGCTGGAGAAAGGTCTGGCCCTTGAAAGCTCTCTAAGCCTAAAAGCCCCCTTCTGTTATTTCTCTGACTTTGGGTACAGAACCTGCCATGCAGACCCTGCCTACATGTACATTCTGCCTACATACAATGGGCAGAGCATGTTAACATAAATAATAAATAACCCTTCCCTATATCACAAGAAAATATACTTTAGCCCACTTTTCCTCTGACTCATAAGAATGCTTAATGTTATAAGAGCCAAATAAAAAGAACTTGAGACACTGATTCTGGGGCAGTGCATCTGAAGGCACTGGCCCCACCTTGGTCTTCCTCACTCACTAAATCTTGGTGTCTGAGTGGTTAATCACCTCTGTGCTGCTGGACAGACATGGCAACGTATTAACTTCCAGGGACAGGAGACGATTGTACTCACTATTGCTGGCAAGATTGACACCATTTAAAATTTGTAAGGTTGTGCCAGATGCAGTGGCACACACCTATAATCCCAGCAATTCAGGAGGCAGAGGTAGGAGGATTGCAAGTTCAAGGCCAGATGCAGCCTGTAGAACTTAATGAGACACTGTCTAGAGATAAAATTTTAAAAAGGCACTGGAGGTGTACCTCAAGCGTAGAGCACTTGCACAGTATGTTCAAGGCCCTAGGTTCAACTGCCCAGTTCTGAAAAAATAAAATTTGTAAGGATGAACAGAACCTTGAACAGATAAAGAAGAATCACAGTAAAGTGACTCCTATCCAAACACAAAAAGAATAAATAAAACACCTAGAATAGCAGCTTTTAGTGAAATAGAACTGCTAAAGAAACAGAAAGATACCTTGGTTAAAAACAATAGCAACTATACAGGAAATTGAATTCTAGCATAAAAGTGCTTTCTGAAATAAAAATAGATTGAATTTTGAATTAAAAACTATATAGTAGTTGAATTGAAGGCCTCAGTGTTTATTATTAATACTTTAATAAATAATGTGGGTGTTCAAGTGAAAAAAAAAATCCCAAAAGAGCAAAAATATCCTGAAGAAAAAGAAGGGAGTCTTAGAGGACATGCCCAGGGGACTTTTACATACAAATATCAGTATTCTCTGAAGGAGGCATGGAAAAAGAGCAAATAGAGGAGAAACAATAATTGAACAATAATAGAAAACAATTCCCTTGGAGGCCAGGCATGTTTGAGGATACCTGTTATCCCAGCACCTAGGAGAATGAGGCAGGAAGATCATGAGTTTGATGCCAGCCTGGGCTACATAGCAACATTGTGTCTTGAAATTGAAAAGAAAGAAGGAAAGAAGAGAAGAAAACAATTCCCTTGAGCTGAAGAAAGACATATATATGTAGATAGAAAGGTTTACCAAATTTGAGGCTGAATTTATGAGGAGAAGAAACACCGGGGAGAATCTCAGCAGAATTTCAAGGACGAAAAGAAATGGCACGCGTTAAAGTAGAATGTATATGTTTCTTCCAAAGAAAAGCATTGCAGATTCTTTTATCTTCAACACCAGAAACTAGAAGGCAGCGAAATAAAATCTGTTTCTGATAGGAAGGGAGGCAGCCAAGATATTTATTGAAGGAAGGTACATAGGTATGCTGTTACACTGGAGAAAAATCTGGGAAAGGCTCTTAATCACATGCAAACTATCACCAGGCACAATCTCGAACATTTGTAATCCCAGTGATTGGGAGGCAGAAGCAGGAGGATTATAGGTTCAAGGCCAGAAACACCCTGTGTAATTTAGTAAGATGTCATCTCAATATAAAATATGGGCTGGGGTGGAGCCCAGTGGTAGAGCACTTGCAGAATATGTGTGAGGTTCTGAGTTCCACCCCCAAGTACTGAAAAAAATAAAAACAAAAACAAATGATCAAAACAGAACCTTTTCAACGTAAGATTCAGAATGATGAAGAGAGGAAATAATGGCAAGCAGACAACCCTGTAATATATCTGGTTGACTATAAGTGGTTTGTGGTAGAACAGCTGTTGTTTGTTGTTAGGTGCCATAGAGTCAGGTCCAACTCATAGTGACCCTCATAGGGTTTTCATTGGCTGATTGTTTTGGGGATTGCGTTGCCACATCCTCCTCCTGTTTTTGCAGTGCTGCGGATCAAACCTGGGTCCTCAGAGAGTGCTGAGCGGTGCTCTACCTGAGCTAAACTTCAACCCCAGTGGAATAACTGGAAATATGAAATATAGGTGCCAAATAAGAATTATTGATATAGAAGATATAGTGTGAGAGAAAACTTCAAGCAGGGCTTGGTGGCACATGTCTGTAATCCCAGTGATTTGGGAGGCAGAGGCAGGAGGATCTCAAGTTTAAGGCCAGAAACAGCCTGTGTAACTTGGTGAGACCCTGACTCAAAAGGTAAAAAATGGGCTGGAGGGGCAGCCCGGTGGTAGAGTACTTGCAAACTATGTGAAAGGCCCTGAGTTCAACCTCCAGGTATTGCAAATAGAAAAAAGAAAAAGAAAAAAGAAAAAGAAAAGAAAAGAGAAAGAAAGGAAGAAGGAAAGAAAAGGAAGGAAGGAAGGAAGGAAGGAAGGAAGGAAAACTTTAAAATTAGTCTCTAACCAAAAGTATAAACTCTGTTTTCAAAACCTTGGAGTTAGGAAAGGGAGAAGTAGGGCAGTCATTGAATTCTGAAGGGCTCCTATGAGCTTGGAAAGATAAGGGAAGGAAAGGCATTCTAACATTCTTATCTTGGGGCAGCCACAACTCTAGTTAGTATCTTTAAAACAATTACATTTTGTGTCTGATACTAGGTATATAAATCCTTTTGGATTTAAAAATTATAGATAACTACCTTTCTGAGCTTTCTTCTTGATTCTATTACTTTATCTGTAGATTATTTTGGGTTTTCTCTGTAGATAATAATATCTATAATGACCCTTATTTCTTCCTTTCCAGTGCTTCCTCCTTGGGTTTTTTCTCTCTTCTTGCTTTACTGTGTTTGATCTTCTCCTCCTCTTGATCTTCTACTGGTAGATTTCTCTTGATTATTTTAGGAGCCCAGGAGTCCTTTAAGAAGTGTTTCTTAACATTTCCATGTATAGCTTTATTGTAATAAGAAAGTTTCCCCTAACACACACACCTTTTTAGGGGAGGATTGAGACAAGATCTTGTTCTGTAGCCCAGGCTGGACTGGAACTCACCATGTAGCCCAGGCTGGTCTTGAACACATGATGTTCCTGCCTCAGCCTCCCAAGTGCTGGGTTTACAGGCATGTGCCCCATACCTGGCATAAGACAGCCCTTGAGAGTATCTACTTCATCATCTTTCCAGAATCTGAAGAGTAGTTCTACCTATTTGTTATTAAATACACTATCGGGTGTTTTATGGTTTTTATTGTCAGTATATTTTCTAAATTTATTATCAAAATACATATAAAACTATGTATCTTTATCTTTAATTACCAGCAAACTGAACTCTCTTATTAGGACTAAAAAGTTTTCAGCAGATTCTCTTAGATTTTTCAGGTTGGAAGTTTAGTACAAAAGATGATAGTGGTAGCTGGGCAGGGTAAGGCTCACCTATAGTCCCACTTATGTGAGGGGCCGAGGCAGGAAGATGGCTTGAGATCAGGAGTTCAAGGCCAGCCTAGACAGTGTAATGTTAAGATCTCAACATAAAACCAAACCAAACCAAACCAAGACACCCAAAAGAGCGTGATAGTTGTGTCTGTGCCCTTGTGTATGTTGAATTATTTTCCCATTTCTTAATTTAGCTAATACTTTTAGAACAGTGTTGAATAATAGAAGTGAAAACAGACATATTTGTCATGCTCTGGCTTTAATGAGATCACTTTTGTTTTGTCTTTTTTTTTTTTTTTTTTTTTTTTTTTTTTTTTTTTGCAGTACTGGGGGTTGAACCCAGGGCCTCGAGCTTGCATGCTCTGCAAGTGCTGGACCACTGAGCTGCACCCTCAGCCCAGTTTTTCACTTTTTGTGACAGGGTCTTGCTAAATTACGCAGACTGCCAGTAGTCTTGAACTTGCCATCCTCCTGCCTCCGCCTCCCAAGCTGCTGGGATTACAGGCATGCACCACCATGCCCAGCTTGTTTCATCTTTAAATATATATGTATTTTCCCGTTTTGGTTTCACTTTTACTTTTAAATGTGATGATTAAAGCAAAAAATCATACTTGATTGGCTGGAAATTTTGGTGTAGTGTTTCTATCTATCCAGGGGACTTGAAAGTTAGTAACTTTCATACTGAGCTACCATAAAATCTATATGTAAGTTTTTTATCCTAATTAAGGTTGAAATACTGCTTTTTAGTTATTTCTCAAACATGGAACCATTGGAGAATTAAGAAATAACACATTATTTATGCACTTACTAGTTTAAAATTTTTGTTAGGACAAATAAATCATATAAATATAATGCAGTCAGAGAAGTACTCTACCTAGGTGCTCTTCAAATGTGTGGACCTTGATTATAAAATTTAAATAGATTTTCATAATTAGTCTGTCTTTTCTTATGTGAGAGCCTCTAGGCTTTTATACTTTCAGAATCACATTTTGTTTTAATTTTCTTATTAACATATGTCCTCTAGATTCTCAAGTATCCATATAATCCAGTTAGGGTAAAGAAATGATAGAAATGAACCAGGTGTGATGTTACACACCTATCATTCCAGGAGACCCTTGTCTAAAAAAAAAGACAGAAAAAGAAAAGAAAAGAAAAAAAAAAGAAGGAAAGAAAAGACAGAACTAATTTTTATTAAGCATCCAAACGTCATTAGTCTTTGAAGTAATCCTGTTTCTATATTGCCCATATCGTTCTTAGTTGTATGAGTGGCAAGAGCTCTCTCTGCCTAGTTTCCTCATGTACAAACTTAGAAATTATGAATATTCTCTAAAGGCCTTTATTACATATTTTTCAAACTCTTAAATTATGAAACATTTCAAGTATATATACAAATGTGTATCCAAGTAGGGGAAATAGTACACCATGTAGAATTCAGCTTTGACAGTTTTCGCTACAGGTTAAATGTTTCACTCGCTCACATACCTCTATTCACTTCATCCCCACCTCTAACCCGACAAGATTATTATTATTTTTTTCATTGCAGCCTCTCCTACCCACAGAATTATTTTATTTATTTATTTTATTTTTTCCAGCCACAAGATTATTTTAAAGCAAACTCCAATCATAATTATCCCTTAATTTGTATATACATTAATATGTTTGTTTAAAAGGTGGTGGTGGTGGTGGTTAGGTGCTGTTGAGTCAGGTCCAACTCGTAGCAACCTCATGTACAACAGAATGAAACACTCTCCAACACTGTGCCATGTCCAGCACTATTGTCAGTTTTTCTCTGCTATTCTTAGGGTTTTCAATGGCAGATTGTTTGGGAGTGGATTGCCAGGTCTGCAGCACGTGGTGTTCCCAGGCAGGCTCCCATCCAAGGACTAACCAGGCCAACCTTGCTTAGCTTCCAAGATCAGGTGGCATCAGATGCTAGGGTGCTATGGTCACAGACGTTTAAAAGGTAAGGACTTGTTAAAAAGCAAACCATAAAAACATTATCATAGCTGAAAACTATTACTGCTATTACCTTTCTATCACCAAACATCCAATCAGTGCTCACTCTCCCCAAGAGTCTCATAAATGTTTTCTTTTCAGTTGGTTTATTCAAGTCAGGAGCTAAACAACTTTTGCCTACTGCATTTATTTGATATCTCTTACATGGTTTTAATCTAAAGAAACACTCTTAATATTTTTTCTTCCCACTTATTTTCTTGAAGAACTAGGCCATTTATCTTATAGAATTTCTGCCATTCTGAATTTTCCTGATTCTGCCAGTCATGTCATTCATCATCATCTTACATCCCCTAAGGACCCTTATATGAGTATATTGTTTATTTTTATTCTTCCTTCTGGTAACAAATTCAACAAATATTTATTGAGCAGTTACCATCTGGCAAGCACTGTGCAGGACATAGAAGATAATTCTTCGGTGTTTTCATCTAGTACATGACTGGGTTGGTAGAAGTTAGCCTTTAAAAGCACATTTAATCCAGCTTTTATGGAAAATATCATACCCTTGGGGGTATTCCACCTTTTGTTTTTTGTGCTCAGAATTGAACCCAGAGCCTTGTACATGCAGAGCACATGCTGTACCATTGAGCTCTACCCCAGGCTTCCGGGGGTACTCTTGTGCTGAACTGTCACATACAGCAGTGTGAAACACACCAGTGGTCTAGTTTAGGAACAAATGAAGGGTTTCTTTTCATCTTTGCTTCCCATCTGCTGCACACTGTGTAAAGGGATTTCCTAAGCTTCCAAGCAGTCTTGGAGGATCTGTGGTATAGAAGCTTGGAGGCCTGTAGTGTAGAAGCTGAGGAAACGAGGGTCATGGATGTGAATTTATGGAGCACTGGGCATGTTGCTAATGTGACTCTTAGGGATATTTGGTGATTACAACCACCTCTCCAGTCCCCATCTTTTTCTTCTTCTAAATCCACCAGGAAACGATTTGCTTAATTTTTTTTTTTTTTTTTTTTTTGCGGTACTGGGGTTGAACCCAGGGCCTTGTGCTTGTGTGCTTTGCAAGTGCTGGACCACTGAGCTGCACCCCTAACCCATTTTTTCACTTTTTTGAGACAGGGTCTCACTAAGTTATGCAGACTGCCTCTGGTCTTGAACTTGTAGTCCTCCTGCCTCTGCCTCCTGAGTCTCTGGGATTACAGGTATGTGCCACCGGGCCTGGCTTCTAAATTTCTTTGTTCTACAATATGACCGAGACTTGTTCTTCCCTGGTCCACTGGAGAACCAGAACTGTGTTCTATTGCTCCTTTTTTTCCTCCTATGTTTCTGTTGCAGTTCATTTAAGCTTTTCTTAGGGGTGATATTCTTTGCAGTGGGGAAAAAGGAGTAAAAAAGTGCTTATCTAATATTTTTCAAACTATATAGCAAGACTCATTGATGACCAATCAATTTAGTGAGTCATGAAATCAAACTAGTGGATTGGGAAATTGATTTGGTAGCAACCAGAGTTCTGGTTTTTTACTTTATTATTATTATTATTATTATTATTGGTGCTGGGACCAAACCCAGGGCCTCAGGCATGCTAAGGCAAGTGCTCTACCACTGAATTACTGAGCTACGTCCCCAGCCCTCTTGTTTTATTTCTAATAGAATAGAGTAGGAAATATTAAAGTACATCACACATAGTGAGATTCAGTATTGCTCTGTAAACTTTTGTGTATAAATGTCATATATAAGTGAAATATGTGCATGTTTGCAAATGTATATATTTGTGCGTTTTAAGTCATGTTGGTAAAAATTCTTACTGTAAGTCAAAGTGAAAAAGCTTAGGTGCTTTCACTTTGCACTGTCTCTCTATTTTTGTTTTTTAATTTTTATTTATTTGTTCACTTTTTGTACTCGAGGGTTGAATCCAGAGCCCTTGCACCCACTTTGCAAGTGCTCTATTACTGGGCTGCACCCCATTTTTTATTTTTTATTTTGAGTCAGGGTCTCACTAAGTTACACAGGCTGCCTCTGGCCTGGAACTTTCCCTCCTCTTGCCTCAGCCCCCAGAGTCACTGGGATTATAGGTATGTGCCACTGTGCCCAACTTCTTTTTATTTTCTAAAAAGCATTATTATCTGAAATTAAAAATGAACCCCCAAAACACTGCCATATTTATTGTATGCTTATGGTACATTTGTCTGTTTTAGACACTAGTGATACAGTGATCAGTAAGACAAACACTCTCTGTAATGGAAATGAAGGTGGAGGAGCAATAAATGTAGGCCAAAAGTCATGGTATAGCTGATATAAAAATCCTGCTTACCTGCCTCTTTGCTCAGTGCCTTTTCTGTTATTCTTTACTGGCTTTCTTAACTGTCAGGACTGCCAAGCAAATTCTTGAACAGTCTAAATCAGAAGTCTTATCGGTTTTCTTATGATTCTCATGAAATAGTTCTATATAACGCAGTAACATATAGAGTAAGGAGCATGCATTTTCTGTCCAGTTTGGTCTTTAGAACATTTAGCAAATCCCTTAAGCTTTGTGGACCTTGTTTTTATCATCTGGGAAATAAGAAATTAGCCTTGGTAATTTCGAAGGGTCGTGCTTGCTTGTTACTTACATAGCCTTATTATTGGATTTGGATTTTTTTTTCTTTTTTCTTTTGAAACAGAAGAGTCCCGCATCTTTGTGTGTGTCTCTGTGTTTTCTCTGCAGCCATACACACTGCTGCTATGGATATGCTGGGGGGATCTGGTGTTGAAAGCCAATGTAGAAAAGTGGACATCATCGCAGATGCTGCATATTCCATTTTCAAAAAGCCAAAAAGCTTTACTGGCAACTTTGTTATTGATGAAAATATCTTAAAAGAAGAAGGAATAAAAAATTTTGATGTCTACGCAGTTGCACCAGGTAATACTTACAGTTTTTCAAAGTTGTTGTTGTTGTTAGGTGCCGTCGAGTCGGTATCCGACTCATAGTGACCCTCATAGGGTTTTTCAATGGCTGACTGTTTCGGGATTGCCTTGGGAGTGGATTGCCAGGCCCTTCTCCCATTTTTGTGGTGCCTGGGAATTGAACCCTTGGCCTCAGAGACTGCAGCGCAGCACTCTACCCACTGAGCTAAATCCCAGCCCGTTTTCCAAACTAGTGATTTGATTTTCCACATTTTCTGCAATGAACACAGCTGTTTTGTGTGCATGTGATTATACAATTAAAAAAAAAAAAATTGGCAGTATTGAGGGATCAAGCCCAGGGCCTCAAGCATGCTAGTTAAATGTTCCACCACTGAACCTCACTCCCAGCCACTTTTAATTTTAAAATTTCAGACAGGGTTTTGTTACATTGTACAGGCTGCCACTGGCCTCAACTTGCTGTCCTCCTGCCTCAGCCTCCTGAATCTCTGGGATTATAGGTGTGAGCTACTGCTCCTGGCCTGAAAATATTTTTTCAAAATCTGACCTGGATATAGTGTTGCATGCCTGTAATCTGTAATCCTAGCACTTGATAGGCTAAGGCAGAGGGAGTGTGAGTTTGAAGCCAGCTAGGCTACTCAGTGAGACCCTGTGTTTAAAAAAAAAAAAAAAAAAGCAAGCCTGTCCTTCATTGAAGGAGAAGCAGGACAAATAGAAGTTATTTAAGGGCCTTTTTTTTTTTTTTTTTTTTTTTTTTTTTTTTTTTTTTTTTTTTTTTTTTTTTTTTTTTTTTTTTTTTTTTTTTTTTTTTTTTTTT